>JAHDVE020007121.1:0-73598 GCA_022606495.2 Halesus radiatus
TCAAAAACTGATTAAAATACCATCTACACGGCACCTCAAGCAAAACAATCTTTTAACATGATCAGGACAAATAAAACAGAAATCTTACGGATCATATCCAACCTCAAATCTAAAGCGGCAGCTGGTTCCGATGGTATAACCTCTCTCCTTCTCAAAAACTGCAAGGAGGAACTGGTGGATGACCTCGTATTCTTAATAAATCTCTCTGTCAAAAGGTATCTTTCCAGACAAACTAAAAGTTGCAAAAATTATTCCTATACATAAAGACGAATGTAAAAAAAATGTCAAAAATTATCGTCCAATCTCTATACTTCCAGCTATCTCCAAAATTTTTGAATGTGTCATCAAAGAAAGACTATTGAAATATCTCGAACAAAACAAAATTCTCACCTCAAAACAATACGGTTTCAGACGACGATCTAACACCAAATGTGCAGCTTTCGATTTCATATCAAATCTGCAGAAACATATTGACCATGGAGATTTTACAGCGGCAATATTTATTGATCTAAAGAAGGCGTTTGATACGGTGGACCATAACGTATTGATCGAAAAACTGAAACATTTGGGTATTGTTGGTACTCCTCTGGAACTTTTCAGATCTTACCTATCAAATCGCTTTTCGGCAGTAGAACTGGGTGGAGAAATGAGTGAATTGGGTGAAATAACATGTGGAGTGCCACAGGGATCAATTCTTGGACCGTTGCTATTTCTCATATATGTTAATGACATAACAAAGTGGGGCATTAAAGGAACTCTTCAACTTTATGCGGACGATACTGTAATTTTTATAACAAAAAAAACCTAGCGGAACTCGAAATGGAAATGAATGCCGATGTTTCCCATCTCACAACCTGGTTGAGAATAAATAAACTGACCCTTAACGTAAAAAAACGCATTATTTACTATTCGGCAACAAGAAAAATTCCAGCCTCGATATCAAAATTGGTGACAACTGCCTCGAAAAGAAAACGACAACAAAATATTTGGGCCTTATAGTAGATTCTCAACTCGTGGGATCTCCACATAAATCATGTAAAGGAGAAAATTACCCCCATAACTGGTGTGCTATATAGACTTCAAGGATTACTACCCATTCCGTTACTAACTGCAGTATATTACGCCATGGTACATTCACACATTTCCTATCTCTGCTGTATCTGGGGCTTTGCCTCGAAGAAATTGATTGCTGATCTGCAGGTGGTTCAAAACCGAGCCCTCAGAAATGTTTTTGGACTTCCATGGGACACTCATGTCAGGGACATTTACTCAGTTTCCGGTATCCTTCCAATCACGATCCTTCCTAAGTATGAAATCACCAGCACCATCCTACAAATTACTCAACAATCAACTCTCACTAACGTCAAGCCACTTTACAATCAAGACATCCACAACCACAATACTCGAAATAACAATAAAATCCGCATTCCTCAAACACACACTACAAAATATGGAATAAAATCTTTAAACTACATTGCCTACACACTTTATAATTCGCTTCCAGATATGTCCAAAACCATCCAGAAAAATAAAAAATCCCAAAATGATGGTATAAAGGAATACTTTTTAAGGATATTTAAAAACGAAAATCAGTAAATCCATATTTGTATATTTTGTTGTTCCCTTATATGTTTTCTCTTGTGTGTTGTTCTATTTAACTTGGCCTTATAAAATTATTTCTGTCTGTATGTGAAACTTCTATTCTTGATATTTTGCTGTCAATGTAAAATTGTATGTACTATCTCCTACTTATGTATTGTAAATTCCTCCCGTCCTAAAATGAGTTTTGAAACTCATCGGGATTGCTTTAGCAAGAAATAAATATATAAAAAAAAAAAAAAAAATATATACTCGTATATTCATGGATTATCGACACTTCTCCAGCATTTTTTTAAAAATACATGTGTCACGGTATAAAGGGTTAATATTGTTTTTTTTTTAAACTTTACTCTGCTACACATAAACCTTAAAATAAAAACACAAACATAATGTAAAAGTCCCAAAGCGAATACAGTAATATACTCTTCATTTCCCTTGCGATATTTAGTTATAGGACCCATAGCTTTAACAAGGCGTCTCCATTCGTCCCTGTCCTACACTATTTCAGCGGCTTTCGCTCACCAATAAACAAACAAACAAATTTATTTAGTTGTCAGTAATCAGCTGCTGATGTGGCTTTCCATTGTCGTCATTCGAGACATCGTCACTTTGTGCTCGAAGCTCAAAGCACGGTTATAAAGAAGCCAGTCGTGCCTGCCCTGTTTGTAGAATTCGCCCAATTGCATTTCCGCTTACGGTCAGCCGCCGATAACGGCTGGAGCAGCAATTCTCGGAAACTATTTTTATTAGTGGCAATTAAGACGATTTATCACTATTCGTTTAATTAATGATTTGACGCTGGCCATTGATTGGCCGGGCGGCTGCCGGGCAGGTAGGTAGGTATACAGTACATTCATAGGTAGGTACTGGCAGTAATAATTATACCCGCGGTGACGGTGGAACTTCTATTCAATGTTAAGCCTTTAACGCTTTAATTTTAACAGTCGTCTGAACGAGGCTCTTTCTAAAGACCTACCTGGCACATGAGAGTAATCATAAAGAAATGCAGTGATAAGCATGTTTTAACCTTGTATCGTGATGCGTCCAAATTGCTTGGAAGAGGGGGAATGTTTTTTTTATTTATTTTTTCTATTTAATATAATACATATAAAATACTTAATAGTACAGATATATCTTAATAGCTAATAAGAAAAAAGCTTTAAATTTATTTAACAAAAAGCGTCCAACTTAATAGAGAAAGATTTCTAGTGTTTGAGTTATGGAGCACCGCCATCTAGCGACAGTAGTGAAAAAATAAATTAATAGAAATAAAAGTACATCAAGAATGTAATATCGTTAATGTTTGTGTTGTAAGTTGATTGACTAATGAAAATTTGGAAGGAAATGGAGAAAGGTAAGAGTTAAGTTAGTCAATAGGTATGTACCTAGCTATTTAGACCTAGTAAGTAAACATAGCTAAAGCCATTCCACTCTGAAACGAGGTGCATATGGAGCAGTGGCGTGCACAGCGTTTGTAATGAGGGTAGGTAGTAGAAAAAAAGTTTTTTTTTTTTATATTAAGAAAGCCAACGATACATTATCATTTTATTTTATTTAAAGTCATACAACAATCTTGTATTTTCATGGGTGATCAATTCAACTCATTTAGGGCTTTTAATTTTTGATACATAATATTAAGTTTAACAAAGTTTTCAATGCAAATATATAAATGAAAATATGTTAAAAAACAATTAGAAAATAACATAAATAAATGTGCAGGCTCGAAATATATAGGTAAAATAGAAATATATAAAAAAGTTTTATAAGAGAGATATATACTACATTATTTCCAAAATATTCTAATATGTACCAACAGATGGCACTGACTGATTCATTTGGTGGCATTGGTAAAAAAACACAGCTTTTTAGACACTAACTCAAACGAGTTATATCTTGACGCACATTCCGCACACATGTACTTTTAAATGTGTAGAAAAAGTTCACCATTTGAATGTGATGTGTATATAATTTTTCATAATTAGTTCATGTCTTTGATACGTTATGTTATAGTGGTGTGGTCTATGTGGCACTCGCGGCGCTGCGTTTTTTCGTTAGTATATTACGCGTATTTTTGAAAGTGAAGTATTTCTTGTAATAATTTTATACACCTTAATATAATCAATACTTCTATACGAGTAAGGTTCGGTAGGCAGTGCCTATGTGCTTATATGGACGGCACGCCCTGAAATACAGATGTACGTGTACCTCGGGTTAGAATCAAGAAGTGTTCCATCAAATTATTAGTGGTAATATCGCTAATTTCATTTTCCTGTAGATACTAGGAACCTGTATTTTTTTGTGTAACTATTTGTTCACATGCACAATATTTGTGAAAAGTCCTATTTCACTTGCTTTTTTTACCTTCATAATTTTGATGCTGCGACGTCCGGGTTAGAATTTTGCACGTCACAGAGATGGTCGTAAAAAAATCACAGTTTCTATGTTAATATCCAATCAACAGCATAAGAACAGACACATTTTAACACAAATTAATGTACGAGTAGTAGAATTATCACATCGATACATTTTTAATGTTTTACACCTTGTGAATGCTGCTCGAAAGCTAATATAATTAAATGCAATGAGAGTAAATAAATTACACTTCGTTGTCTGCAATAAACTAATAATTAATTAAAAGACACCCAAGCACCTGCTAGCTACTGCAAAATGGCAAGTGTTCAGGTAACAGAAAGTACTGGCATTATAATGTTAGTGAAAGCATTATCTAATGAGTTACTATAAGCCTTCTCCTATTAAATATTACAATTATCAATGCAGCAATAGTTCAGCTTCGCAAAATGTTTTCACATATTGTTTTTATTTGCTTTTCTTTAAAAACCCAGTAGCGCATACAGTAGTAGGTATCTAATCAAATTAAATTAATCAGGTACCTATCTAGGTACCATTATTATTTTTATCATTATTAATTTATTTAATTTATAATGTTTTACAAAAGTTGCAAAAAATGTGACCTTACTGGGGTACCCTATTCTAAGGTCAAATTGTACATGGTTTATAAATTAGGTCAAGTTTTTTATAAGTTTGTTAAATATTTTAAGTGGGTTTTCTTAATTCTGTTAAAGTATTACTAGAGGAAAATCATAATGCAATAAATTAATAAAAATTCTAAAATCCAGGTGAAAACATGCCGTAACCATTAAACTCTGTTCGGTTGTAACATCATATCTATATTCTTCCTTCCACTAACTAACTATCTAAATATCACGCCGTTTCTCCGCAGGGGTAGGCAGAGAGGACGGACCGCCAAACAACTCGATCTTGGCATACACTTCTTGTTTCATTCATTTACATACAACGTCTCATACATTCTCTTCTGTTTTTCCGAATCTTTCCTTCCAGTGTTCATAATCCATAACTTACTACTTTTGAAGTCCGTTAATTTTGTAATGGTTTAATTGCTGGAGGGGATGATGTAAAACATTTTAATAGAGAAAAATTGTAAATTTATAAAGTTGTAGGTTGGTGGAATGTTAGTTGTAATGAAGATCTTGTGAATCGACCCGAGTTTGTATGTGCATGTGCAGTTACATCATACATATTTGTACCTGACCAAAATATAATTAAAATGTTCATTAACTTGTGCCCGAACTTAACAATACAAATTGATTTATATTGTAGATATTTTTCCCTACGTAATTATTTAATACATCTAATTTTCATTTAGGGAGAGAGGGACGTCGGGGAGGGATTATTTATTGATTCTAAATATTGATGCAATTACTACGCAATACGATAAACATAATGTTTATAATAGAAAAATATTTACTGCACGTTCTTTAAATTTACAGAGGCATAACATTTATCTTGATCAAATCAAAAATATGACTTTTTCTGACCGTCCTACGAATGTTTTATAAAATGTTTTAAAATGTTGAATATACTTAAAGAAATACTATGAAGGTTTTTCTTTAAAACGCCGAGAAGAAATTTTCCAAAAAAAAAATAGTATTGTTTCAATTTTTTATAAACAATGACTATTATTTAATCATTAAAGAAGGATATTAACATATTTATTTATTTCTTATAGTTTAACAAAAAATTCGCAAAAAAAATGTAACCTTACTGGGGTACCCCGTTCTAAGGTCACATTGTACATGGTTTTATATAAAGAATATGAATTTGGTCAAGTGTATTTTAAGTTTGATAAAAAAATTAAGTAAGATTTCGTAATTATATTAAAATATTCCTTACTAGAGGAACACGATAATGCAATAAGATTAATAAGAATTCTAAAAAAATATTAGAAAGAATCCCGTGACCGTTAAACCCTGTTTGGTTGCAATATCACATCTATATTCTTCCTTCCCATGTCCATAATCCATATATATCATAAATGAAACACCATATATTTGTGTTAAGTCCTATTTTATTGAAGTTGAGGTACGACATCGACGATGATGATGTAAAGTGAATTGGTTTCGGTAAGACAGAGGTCCTGGGTTCGATTCCCATATGCGACTGTTACCTTTTTATTTTCTGTGTGTTTTTTTCGGTTTTGTGTTTCATTTAGGATTTGCTAATATTATCTTCTTCAATGATTAAAAATGACAATGAGGTTTATAAACTTCAATAAGTTATTAAAAAATAAATTGAACTAACTATCTTTTTTTTTAATTGTGGATTACAAAACTTTGGTTAAGGTCATGAAAAAACGTCCCGGGAAAGGATTGCAATAACTTTTTTCCACCTTTTATAATTCTTTTCAATAACATAATTGTAAAACATAATTGTAAATAGGACCCAGTGGCGTGAATTGCTCTGTAACCAAAGGTAGACTGTATGTATATTCTCAAGTTTCTGCACAAATTGTGCATTGAATATTGGAAAATTCAAACTTTATTATCATCTTCTGTGATTGTTATGGCCAAGTGAATAAATGAGCGTACAACTTCCTTTTCAAATTCACGAAAGAAATTAAATTTGATGGGAAATTTGTCGCCTTTTTAAATTTCTTCTTACAGTTCATGTTTCTTAGAGTAGGCACAGCTTTTCAGCCCATATGAACTGCACGTAACTGGTAGGACGGTCAGAAAAAAGTAATATTTCCGATATGATTTTGTTAAATGCTAAATTTTATAAATATGTAATAAATATTTTTCGAAAACATTATGTTTATTATTCTTGTGTAAATACTATTATTATTTTTTCGAATTAATGAATAATCCCTCTCCGATGTCTCTTTCCCTCTTAATCACCATTTATATTTAAATAAGTCACCCCAGACTGTACGTATAAGTTTGAACGAATATGCAACTGCTAGTAATATCCACATAAAAGAAAACTGATTCGATTCTAAACGGTGGTCTCTCCCCAGGGCGATACTAATAATAATCACTCAAATCTTCTCAATTATTGAGGTAGGTTTTAACAGTTTAAAACGAATATTTCCATATCCTGAAATCATCAGGTGTCCTTGTAGCATCCTGATGAACAGGTAATACTCCAATATGAACCCGTAGCGGGGTAAGTAACACGAGCGGATCGAGTTTGACTTGTATTTGACTGGTATAGTTCGGACGGGTTTCCTTCGTTTTCCGGTTCGAGACTTGTTCCGGTTGTACCATGCGCCAATTAGCTTCAGGCGCGATTCACAGATGTCGCTAGTCGTCACTAAAATACCCATCGGAATGGCGGCCGAAGTAATAATAATATTTTAACGATTATGATATTAATTGTATTGCATGTTGGAATTTATGTTAGAATATAATGGTAAGAATAATAAATTAAGGCTGTCATTTTCATCTAATGGCATTCTAATATATTAACGGGTTATACCTACACTTGAGGTCGGTAGGTACCTAGATGGGTAGTAAGATGTTCCTGAGATTTTACAGTAGACAAAGCGATCGTTCAAAATGTTTTAAATGACAACACCAAGATGGCTCATAGGAAGATAAACATAAGTTTAAAAAGTACAATGGTTCAAGTGCATATTTTTTACTTTCACCGAACGGTCTCCGGAAATTAGAGGTACTTCCCGAAAGGAGAAGATTTTACATCATATTCTAAGACAATTTTATGTTTAAACTTTTTATTATTATTTAACGCTTTGCAAATAAGATAATTAATTACATGGGAAGTCGATTTTTTGCATTTCTGAAATTAATGCATCGAAATAACAATATTTAAAAAAGTTAAATATGGTGTTTTTACTTTGGATGTTATTAATTATTTAAATATAATAAACTGTTAAACTCAAATATGAGGCATAACCCAAAATCTGAATATATCTACATGCCTTTAATTGTTGAAAAATCGGTATAAATCAGCATATATTACAAAAAAAATTGTTAATATGTTGGACACGAGTTACCTCGCTCGAAATTCTGTTAAAACGCCTGTAAACATCAAAAACATAGGTGTTGCCCATAGTAATGAACATTTTTTAATTCCAATTGATTAAATGTCTACTTAATGTCCCTTTTTAAATAAAAATAATTGGAAGTAAAATATTCTTCTCCTTCCGGTGTTTACTTCAGTCATCAGGGCAATATCCTCTCCGCAGATGGGAACTAATGAACGTGAAAATAAACCGTGCGAATTCAAAGTGAAACTTTAAACTCGTTTCTTCCGAAAATTGCAACACGAAATGCAAAGGCGGCCCCAATGTAAGGGGTGGAATCTGCATTTTGTGAGGTTAGGTAGTCATTGTTTGTGAAATGTAGGTACCAACCTTACTTTTGTAATATATTGTAGTTATATACATTGACGTATATAAATGGAGTAAACATCAACGTTCGAAATATGGACCACATAAATTAGGCCAATTGGCTACATTGAGATAACACGGGCTTCAGTCGATTACAAGTGTTCGCCGGGTATGGATCTTTAAAGATTACTGCAAAATGCCTACATGACTGCACAAGTCGTTCTGTAAAAAATAGAAAAAAAAGCAATGGTATAACCTTTCACCGGTTTTAACATAATCAATATACTGTAAATTGGCCTTTTCATTCGTAAAAAACATCAAAGAGCATCTCAAGTCGGTACGCGCCGCCGGTAAGAAATGCTCGAAAGGCCGGCGGTGCGTTCCGTTCGTTCGCGGTCGGAAGGATACGGGCTACATCGACAGCCGTTTCACCCCCCCTCGTATTTCACGTGTCGGGAACAACTATTTAGGCTGATTTTGTTAGGAACGTTGACTATTTTTATATACCTCTATGGTTATATTTGATTATTCGTATGTTTTATTAGTTCAATTCAGAATGTGATTGCTCCTTTGTGTTAAAAATTACTCAGTGTGATCGCAACCAAATAATAGACAATCATTTCTCAAATAATGCAATTCATTGTACGTTTCTATTGTTTTCAATAACTTACCGTAGAGATATTAAAACCTTGCTAGACCATCGCACTATTCATCACAAATATAAAAACAGTGTTAATAATTAGTGTTTTAATCTACCAAGCAATAATAACCGCGTTACGAACTTCTCGACGCAAATCAATCCATCCACAAATCCAAGCATTACAAATTTGGGCTGATCGAGGAGTCCTGGCGCAAGCAATAGTTGTATACAGTTTTAATTTTTGTTTTCATCTCATCATCATCTATTTCCATTCCCTTCAGCTTTACAACATACGCCGAATTGGGTATGTCATAGTCCCATCAGTTCTGGTTAAATTGAAGTCTCGGGCGGTAATAACACGAAATTATAACTACGCGTCAGTAAATACCTACCCTCTTCATAAATCAGAACCAAAAACTTCCTGACAGTAAAATACACAAGATTCAAACGCGGACATTCTTCACCTCAAAGTAATGTTATTTTTATAAACAATAATTATTAGCCTGAAACACTCATCCAAATTGAAAAAAACCTTCCGAGAAAAGATAAATGTCGCCGACAGGACTCGAACCTGCACCCTTCTGATTGCCGGTCAGATGCTCTATTGTTTATAAAAATAATTGTTACCCTTTGCGCTATGCACAAAAATCTTGTCTTAAAAACTTTAGTTTATCAATTAACAAAGTAATGTCATATATATTATATAATTTTTCTTCCTCCATTAATCATCCAAACTGAATGGAATCGGGAAACCGAGAAAGCTTCCTCATCCAAGTGCTGGCACACCTCTGAATACACAGTTCTACAATACAAGAAATCTGCGAAAGCACTCACTCGCATTACTCTACGCTCTACGAAACACAATAATAACACATTCTTTATCATAACGCAATCACTTTGTCTACGGTATCAGCCCGTGCATCACTTTATTCCCTACCCGTATGCTAAGGATCCGAGAGTGACGGCGGAGATAACGGAGTGGTGAGTCCATCACCACGGCGGGGAACGGGTCCCGGCAGCATCAGAATCAACTTCCACTTATCAAGTTAGCGACTTGACAGGCCGAGGAGACAAGACCTGTTGTTGTGGCGAGTTCCCGTTTTCCGAACTGTAATAATAAGTGAATGGTGCCACCAATGGCGGCTTCCAGGAGCAACAATGTGTAAATTGATTCAGCTGGAATGGAGAATGGTAATCTAGATTAGTCTTATCCAGTGCTTATTTTGTAGAAAAAAATAAGCCGGAACTCATATTTTTTAAAGATTGTCATTATTTAAAAAAAAAACTGTCCAGTGCAAATCCACGTATCCCAGATGATATTCAGAGTTGTCGATACTCTCAGTATCGCCCTGGTGAAAGACAACCATTCAGAATAGAAACGTTGCTTGAAATGAGTTTACCCGCGTTTGGTGATCAGATTTGAAAAGCCAGATGCTTAGTAATCTTTCTATTCCCAATCTCTTTCCCACCCCTACTCCCTTGAAAAAAAATTGATTGGGATGCCATAGTTTCACTGGCTCGGGTTTCACACAAAAATAAAAAATAAATCTCAAAATTTCAGCCAAGAACAACAATTTACTTGAAGTTTGAAAAATTAAAAAGTCTCATACTTACTATAACAAGTTTATGAACACAAGTGCACCTTTTACAAGAGAAACGCGCGTATTCTTTGATATTATTAAGGTAATGAATACTTTTACTCATAGGGCATACCTTTCAATTTTAACATTTTATAAAAAAAAAAAATTATCGATGGATGCGATTACTTTGTGGCTTGACATTATAATGTAAATGTAAAATGTTTTTGGTTTAAGTCACTTTATTTTATTTATATATATCTCTGCATTTGAACGGTTTATATGTGTACATTCCCGAAGAAGGTTGAGTCCAAACGAAACCGGTCCAATGCAGAAATGTAAAAATTAATATTTAAATTAAAAAAAAATTTTTTTTGAGAAAAGCGCTGAAAATAGTTGCCGGAACACCATTTCACCCCAAATAAAGCACTGGTCTTATCAAAACTGCTACTGAAAGTTGGCATATTTTTTTTTAAATAGATATTTAAACTGTAGTTTTATCGTTCCGTAAAAAAAATACAGTTTTAGTTTGCGTGACTAGGTTCATCTGATTCCTCTTTCTGTTGGTGGCCATGAGAGTGGTTCAACATCCAGCGTTACTCATGTTGAACACGGGAATATCGTGCTCTGTGAATAATGGCCTGTGATTGATGGCTATTTGAATATGTTGGATTGAGCACTCATCTGCTTATAAAGACGTCTCGTAAGCAGATGGACAGATTTATTGTGAATTCATCTTCATTTCTACAGCCATTAATTGCGTAATTGAAATAAGTAGGAAAATTAATTATTTAAAAAATGAATATATTTATTTAATAGCTGATCGTTTTACATGGGTTTGAGGTTGCCCAGTTAATAGCCAATCAATAAGAGCTGTCGGAAATCGAAAGAGCAATGAATTATTAATCACACGTTATAATATCTTGTATCATGTTCAAATGTACTTAATGTAATGTCGTAAAATCGACGATACTTTTATCATATGCATAATCTCATTTATGTTCAGGAGAGTGCTCATAGACGGTTCAAACTCCAGCGACTCGAGCAACTACTCAACATGAATAGATCCTCGATTAGGGATCTATTAGGACTATTAAGAGGACACTATCTTTTCAGGAGACATGCAGCATGGAGTGGAAAGCACCGATGGATGAATAAACACCGATTCGACTATACCTGGAAATCCATGTCGTGAAATAACGAGACATCGCCAAATATCGAATAGATGCTTTTATACTTTTGCACGACATGGCAAGGCAACGGCACGTTACGATATGACGGCAGAACAGGGAAGCAAAATGCATGGGTTTTACGTGAAGACGCTTTTAATTTACCGTGCTGTTGTCGTAAAACATCTAGCTCCCTCTAAAACCATGGCGGCAATTTTGAGTATGTAGTGTGTATTTGGATAATTCGATGTGTGAGTGAGTCCGAGCCACCGAGCTGCCCATCCGCGAATTAAACTCTTAATTATATGTAACAAGTTTAAGTATATAATTTTAATATTATGCTTTATTTTAACATACACATTTGATACGTAAATACATGTAATATTTTAATTTAAAATATTTATTTTATATTAATATTATATTTTGATTAATATTATTTACTATTACATATATTAATGTGAATATTAAATGTTAATTAATATTACATATAAGTATAGTATCATATTCATATTACATTATAAGTACACAAATAATACCGTTCACGACCACGACGTAAATTATAAAAAGAAACGATCGTGCCGTGCCGTTGCCGTGCCGTTGCCGTGCAAAATTTTAAAAGCACCCAATGACAATACTGATGAACTCAACTTGTTAAAGGACTAGACTGCCATCAAAGTAATGGGGTGAAACATGCTAGATAGCACAATGGGCCCATGACCCGTTTACCAGAGCTTTTAGACCGTCTCTGAGTCAATAATAAAAAAAATATTGAACCGAATTATTTAAATACGATGAATAATAAATTGATAGGTGTAAATGGAATGAAAAGAATCTCAAACAGCACACGTCCTAGCACATTGTAACCGATTAACTTTATCAAAATAGTTTGACGAACCTATGTTAAATTCTCGCATTGATTCGCTCTTTGTCGCTATGAATTAAAACCCCTTCTAATTGAATTAACATTGTTAAGTGGGGTGGAAACCAAAATAATAACCCGATTTGAAGTTCCAGTTACAGCTTCTTTTTAAAGAGATTAGAAACAAGTTTCTTTCCGCAATCAATTCGAACCACCGGGAATGAAATCTTTACCGTATTGCTGTGTCGGTGAAAAACAAACCTTTTCACGTGGATGTCAAATAAAACAGATTATTTAATGGAGAGCTATGTAAGTATTTTATGATATTTCCAATCATAACATTAATATTAAAATAATATCGTAGCCGTTACCTACTGTATTCAAGTATTCCATTATGGAAAGCTACCTAATTACCTTAACGATAACTTGTAATAATTAAAATGATCATAAGATAATATTACTTCCTCGTTATGAGCGCAGAGCCGTATTATTTAAGGTGCATTATTTGGAATTACCTCCGACAGCGAATCCATATAAACTTTCCATAATATTGAAGAAACTTCTAACGGAAAATGCAGCTTAATCTTAATGCGCGGGTATAAAACTTTAATACCGAGTATAGAACGCACCTACCTAGTACCTATCGACAGTAAAATAGCATCCCAACCGTTATTTAAAATCGTTGCGTTAGATACTTTATACCGTTCCCAAAAACCGGATTTCCTTTTCTCATGTTCGCCATTAGTTCCTGTAATATTTTCTTTCCTCTACGGCAATTTCAAAACACTCCTTTCAAAAAGCGCTATTGAATTTATCATATAAAAAGTAAAACATCAGTCATTTTGACCATCAGAACTTAATCCGTAAAAAGCTCTTTGTGTCTCTCGTCCGAAAAGCACTTTGTTCGTTTTACGAAATTCGCGCGGCTTTTTCTCACGGCGATCCTTTCACATCAGGAAAGTCCAGTTTTCGGCGGAGGGGTCATCTTATCATGTCATCCCTTTGAAAGGAACAGAGGCCGCCCTGTGACCCGGCACAATGAGACACAGTAAGGGCCAAGTCCGAGGGAATCGCGAGCTTTGACAATCCAAACTGGACATACCAGTTCTGGTTCGATTGTTGCTCGAAGCAAATGGTCAGTAGACAAAGCGGGTTGATTTCTTTCCGCAGTTCCCCTACCCTGTTGCTTGTTGCCGGTTGCTTGATTGGAACAGGTTTGGTCAAAGATGACCCCCACGGAAGGGTGGATGGAGGGTGAATGCAAAGTGGACGAACACAATATTTTCCATGGAAGCTTAAGAATAATTGAATTAATGTGGCCGAAGACCAGTTCCCACGTACTTATTTAGACGGTTTTTTACCGTAAGGATTATTATCATTATTATATGCGTCATATTAAACTTCCTCGTTTTTATTTACTAAATGTATTTGAATAAGATTTTAAAACACCAGGCACTCCATAGTGATATTAAATAATATTACAATTAAAATTAATCACAGTAAAATCAGTTGTAATAGAATACACGTATGAAAAATCTTCCAAATAAAAAAAAAATAACGAATGCATTGGCAAAACTCAGCAGATATGAAATAATGTAACATAAACTTCCTCATTTCTATTTTTCCACATAGACAGGTATTTGTCTCATCCGTATTTAAGTGTGTGCTCAAAGAGATGGGGATAAATACAAAAAAGATGGAAAGCAAAAAATAACTAAATGCCAAAGCATTTCGCCATGAGTAACGGCTAGGTGAGTTTTTTGGAATAACGAAATAGACTTCAATTAAAAGAAGTTTTATGATATATTAGCTCCATCATGTAATTAAAGTATGATATTAAAATCATACTTTATTAAAAATATTTTAATTAAAATCGTATCATCGGAAACATCTGCGGAAACAGGACAAATAAATAATATGTTCTCAATCAAACGTAGGTAGGTTGGTTGTAGTTTATTTACGAAGGGGACCACTGAATACCTCAAATCTAAACATTTTACTTTTTTTAATAATTAATTATTTTTATTGAGATTTAAGAACCTCATCGTGATATTTAACCATTGAAGAAGATAATATTAACATAACCTAAATTAAATATGAAACCGGACAAAATGACAGAAACTAAAAATATTTCAGTCGCATTTGGGACTCGAACCCAGGACCTCTGCCTATCCGGGGCAACGCTCAACCGACTTAGCTAATGAGACAAGTTCAATTTGTGTCATCTTCATCGATATCATATCTCAAATTCAAGATTTGTGAATATTATCTTCCATTTTTAATCTCATATTGTTGGCAGGATGTAAATCCGAGACACTGTTTAAGTTTGCAATTGAGTTCGGGTAGAAATTTGTAAACATCATAAAAATAGCTGCGACTGAAATATTTTTAGTTTCTGTCCATTTGTCCGGTTTCATCTTTCATTTAGGTTATGTTAATATTATCTTCTTCAATGATTAAACATTTTGCATTTAAAAAAATACTCTCTTTGGCATTTGAATTCAATCAATGCGACTCTTATCGTTAAAAGATCGAAGAATATTTTCTGACCTAATTTGTTTATTAAAAATATATAATAACTGGTTTGATTCTCCTGAATTGGTTTCTTTAATAAATTTTCACGCAACTAGTACATCAACTACACTCAAATTTTCTTCATTGTAATAATTCTGGCACTAACGTAGAAAAGAATTCAATAATACATCGCTTACTTCGATTAGGTAATGAATTTACTAAAATCGATGACGCCGGTGGTCTATTATCATATAAAATATAAATATTACAAAGTTCGTTTGATTTTAATTACCACGTCTTTATATTATTCATTTAATACTATTTGGTATTTATATTTTGTTTTTAAAAGTTTTTATACTTCTTATTTTTACAAGTTTTATACTTTATATTTTTACAAAATTTTATACATTATATTTTACACTTTAAATTTTTAAAAGTTTTTATACTCTATATTTTGACAAGTTTTTAAACTTTATATTTTTTTACACTTTAAATTTTTAAAAGTTTTTATACTCTATATTTTGACAAGTTTTTATACTTTATATTTTTAAAAATTTTTACACTTCATATTATTTTACTCTATACCTTTATATATTATATCATTTTTACACTTTGTTCTTTTTTATAGGTACTGTACACATTTTACACTTTTTAATTGGTTCTTTTTATTAGTTAAACTTTTTTTTTGTTTCTTAGTTATCGTTGTTTATTTACACTTTTCATACCTTATGTTAATGGCACATGTTGTGCCGTATATATATGCATCTGATGCAATCAGAAGGGTGCGGGTTCGAGTCCTGTCGGCGATATTTATCTTTGCTCGGAAAGTTTTTTTTCAATTTGGATGAGTGTTTCAGGCTAATAATTATTGTTAATAATAATTATTACCCTTTGCGCTAAGCACAAAAATCTTGTCTTAAAAACTTTAGTTTATCAATTAATAGATATTTTAATAATGGAAAAGTTAGGTTCATTAATTTGTGTAGTTTAATTGCGTTATTATGGTGAAAGAAAAACACTTTTTCTGCTAAACTTATTGAAATTGATTAGAGAAAAAAACACATTAAGCTCGGAAATCATAATTCTTCACTCCTCGTTAAAAAATAATTAATAACTACCAGGAACCGTTGGTGCTAACCTAAGCGTCCGTATTTTACTGGGTAGACATGTTTAAAAATGTACGGAACGACCACGACGTAGAGTTCAAAGGTGCTATTATTTCACTATCTTGAGTAGTAAATCAATGACTTTAACGTCAAATAATAATACTCTTTGGTACTCGACTACTTAGCATTTTATGGGTCCGACGTATTTACAAGATGCCTGAGAAATAGTAAACATTATCGCTATTATTGCTAGAGTTATATTCGCCATTAGATGCTGCGGCATTGCGCTGCGGAGGAAGGGAAGATGGGGCGGGGGCTGTTCAGGGTTCGTAGTGCCCCGTTGGCAAGGGCAAATAACGCGCTAGACTTAACGTAGAATTAGTAGTTAGGTACGTATTTACGTCTGGGAATTGCATGGAACATATAATATACAGAGATGATCTAACACGCAATGGGAAAAGACCGAAATGAGAGGGGCGGGTTTTATTTAAATTGGCGCCAATTTAAATAAAACAGCAACTAAGTTTGACTCTTTTAAAAAATGTTTTGTAATTTGCTTACCGCAGTCAAAATCGCGCGAAATAAACGTGGACGGCAGTGTACTAAGCTGGTGCCAAAATGGAGGTCACCTAACCTTTGCCTCCAGCTTTTAGGGCAAGTCTAATAATTCTGACGTCAGTGGGGAATTGATTGATTTGCAAACAAAAAGGAAGAAATGAATCTCTAACGTTCATAGTAGAATACTGATATAATATAGGTACATGATATAAATAATTATCACATGGCACATTTTCATTAATTTACTTACGTATGGACAATAGACAGAACTTTAACCCGAGAATAAAGTTTAGCTTTTTGTTATCAGTTTGGCCTCGGTCCAAGGGTCTGGTACGTGTCCGGGCGGCTGTGACCCGCCCACGCATGCCCGGGCCTCGTTCCCAGCGCATCGCATAACAGGACCTTCTCTCATATCGTCTACCTTGTACTACTGCCTACTACCAACTTCCCACTACCTACTTCCCGATTAGATATTTTCTAGTTAAATAACTTTCTCTTAGTGTTTCTGTATTTGCGAATATCCGTGATTGGACCTCCTCCCTTATCATCTGTTTCTAATTATTGCCTACTACCTAAAAAAACATTTATTGTTACATGCATTTATGATGGCCTCCGTGGTCGAGGGGTAAGGCTATTGACTACGAATCCGAAGGTCGCGGTTCAAATTTTATTTAATTAATTTGTGTTGTTTCACAATTAATTCATTTAAAAATAATAGTGTATTTGTGCACGTTCCAGAGTGGAAGATACTCTCAGTATCGCCCTGGTGAAAGACCACCATTCAAAATTGAAACGTTGCTTGAAATGGCTTTTAGTCATGTTTGGTGACCAGATCTGAATAGCCAGGTATTTCCCTACCTTCCTCTTCCCCTTCTCCTTCCCTTCCCCAATACCTTCTGCTCACAACATTCCCCAATTGGGAATGCAATAGTCTCACTGGCTCCAGACGGTTGGGAGCAGTCTTTCACCTTTCTTTATTTTTAAATCAATTCATTGTGAAACAGCACAAATTAATAAAATAAAATTTACTTGCGCACGTCAGGATTTGAACACGCGACTTTCGGAATCGTAGTCGAGAGCCTCACCTCTCGACCGTGGAAGCCGTCGAAAACCATTGTATTTAATATGTAAATATATACATGTTTCAGAAGAAAATCTTCCTTCGTCAGGATATAGAATATCCCAACTAAAAATAATGAAAAGTAAATACTAATTAAAAGAAAACAGAACAAATTGAAATCACAAACAAAAATTTCAAATAAGTGATGAAAGTAGATAAGCAATAAATTAAAATCATAAAAATAATTGAAAAAAATAGAAATATTAACTAAAATAATTGTACTGGAAATTTTAAAAATAAATAGTTAATAATATAAATAAAAGAGCAAGGCATAAAAAATAAAATAAAAACTGTTATTCTTATTAAAATTTACATAAATAATAATCTAAATATAGTTATTAATGTGAAAATAAATTAAAGATGCAACTATTTTTAATTGTTAATAATATTTAATTGGCTATTGACACTTTTTCTAAAACAAAGATTTTAAAATTTGTATGAGGTTCAGCCGGACGGCAAAGTAACCAATGGACCCATTTCGGTGACACTCGTCAAACTTCCGAGGTCACGTGTCTTCAAACATTCCTTCTTGTCGGCCTAGGTAATTCAATTTCACCGTCATGGAGATTGTGATGTTTCGGTATTTGAGCTTGAAGTATTTGCTTGGGATCGTGATCCCATATGTTGCTGAATTTATTTAGCACAGCACCTATGGGAATATCGAATTGCTATTCGACCGTGTAAAAGGTTGCTAACTCAAGCAATATCACAAATGATTTAACTGTAAATTCTACGAAAATATATAAGATTTTAGGAGGTAAAAATCCTCAAACTGTAATCATTAAATTCTATGGAATATGTCCCAAAACGTGCAGTTTGAAAACCAGCGAAAGCAATTTTGAACATTTTACCTAAAATTTTAGTACGTATTTAATATAGATTAAAAAAAAATAGAGTTTGAGGATTATTGTCTTTTAAAACCTAATACATTTTCCTAATTACCCATATATAATTTACAGATAAATTATTTGCAGTATTTCTTGAGTTAGCAATCTGCAAAGAGCGTATTTTTGGGTTCCGGCCGTAAACAAGCACTGTTAAAAAACCTTTCACGAAAATATCGTTAAGAATCCCTACCTAAAAGGCCACTTTTTATTTTGTTTATTTACTTATGTTTATGCGTATGAGAAAATTTAAAATTACACAGGGCGTAACTCTAGCGTGATTGAAAAGACATTTTGATAGGATAGGTACTTAATCAATACCCTGCGTCAGGCAGGTGTTTGTAAAATAAACATGATCACGTTTGCAGACAGGTTAACACATTTACGTTATGACTGATGGCATACCGGATAGTTTTAATTGAACCTACGTTCTGTTAAATAACTTTACAACGACATCAAGTTTGATTGAAAGAAAATTATGTAATACTGTGTATGCATGTCTAGCACTACCTAGTGAGAAAGCAGGTATAAAGTACCCACATTTTTTAATACTGCAAAATACTACACTAGTATTCCATTAAAACATCTACAAATTATGGGTACCATTTTCCACTGTCCAGAATATCGAGATTTGTTAACTCAAGCCAGGGCCTTGACATTTTTGGTACCAGTCTGAATGATTTTTGTGGGGCTTTATGAAATTAGAACTCGAATATTATCATTTAGAATGTCTAAAATCATGGACTCTATTAAAACTATGTTCAGGCTTTGACGTGAATGTTCTCTCAAATGTATATTTTTGTCCTCATTTTGTCGTTGCTTCATTCTTGTATTATGTATGTTATGTTCTTTTTCTGTAGCTCCTGTTTATTTAATTTCGTGTTATGTGTTTTGTGTAATTGGACGTTGGTCCGTAAATAATAATAAAAAAATAAAATAAATAAGATACGACGCAAGAATCTTTTCCTTCTCTATGTTACCCTACAATGTCAACCCAACTTCTAACCTGAAGGGAAATTCGAATACGATACAGCATAATAAACGGAAATCCCTCTAAAAAATCATCTTCAGAATAGTAGAAATACTAATAATAATAAATGTTTTATTATTTTTATTTTTTTTTAATAAAATACTTAAACAAATATTTTTTTCAAAAGATTGGTATTCTCTTTGTGGCGTCATTATTTATAAATTAATTAAAAATTACTTTGTAATAACCACTTTATTAATATATATATATACATATTAACATGTTTCGAAAGCAAAGATTTCCTCATTAGAAATATACAGATTACTAAAAAATAATAATATCTAGTATGGATAAATGATAAACATGGAACATAATAATACAAGAATAGACTAATTGTATAAATAAACAAAAATTGATTAATATAGGTAATAATTAATAAATTGTGTTAAAAAAAATATGAAACACTGAATAAGAAATTTATATTAGAAATTAAAAATGAATTTGTATTAAAATGAAAATAAATTCAAGAGACAGAATTTGATGAAAATGACAAAATAATTGTAATAATATGAAGTGTTTTAAGTGCAGTTGAATAAGTAGTGATTTTTGAAGGAGAGTGTGATTTTGTTGTCGAGTTTAGTGCCACAATAGAAAAAATATTTTTTTCCAAATGTTGTGTTTGTGGTTGCTTGTTGGATGTGATTTTGTGTGTTTGTTGTTATTTTTTTTTGTGTTTATGAATGTAAAGTAGTATTCTTTTAGAGTATAGTTATTGAAGATTTCTTCAGTGCTAGTTCTTACAGGAACTTTAAGCATAATTTTCATGATGGCTTTTTGTGTTCTAATGGGTGAATTAAGAATATTATAATTTGCACTCCCCATCCGATAAAATTAAATAAAACTTCTCTCTGTATTTGGTGCTATCTCCTAACTATTTAAATTAAATCCTATTCCATCTTTTCCCCTCTTGTAGACAATACATTTTGTTCAAATATCTACATCAAAATATTAAATACCAACCTAAATTACCCAATAGAAACACACATTACATACTTGAACGAATTACAAATAATGTATAAAAAAGTTATAAAAAAAACTAATCAATTATAACCCAGAAAACTGTACGAATATAATATATGCCTACAAAATACAAAATGGACTTATACACACGAACACAGATTTTATAAAAACCACAAATACACGAACACTACACAAGACAATATAATAATTTGTACACGACTACAGTGAAAACTGAATGTGGTAAAAGAAGCATAGGCCATGAGGGTGTACGAGTATATGTGCAATATCCTTCCCGATAGCCTGAAAACGGAGAATGGAGTAGGAACATTTAAGAAAAACTATTCAATCTCAAAATAAGTGAGCAAAATAACCATGTTCAATATTAATGAATAATAAATAACATAGCTATTATATCTAAGATAGGAATAATATGTAATTTATGTAAATAATATAATGTAATATTAAGTAATATGATCTATAATATAAGTATCAAAATAGGTTAAGAATAATATGTACGTATGTAGTTAATTAATATAATATATGTGTCGTTAAGATAATTATATATTTCTTTTAACTTAATAAATAATTAAAAAAAACAAAGTTTATAAATATAGTTTTATTATCACTGTACTACTGAGTTGGTTCGAATAAATTATCACACCTCTATACTACCACGAATAATGTACGTATACATAATCTAAAATTTAAAAACATATTGATTTGTAGGTGATACATTATACTTTATGCAATTTAAATGAATCATTATCAGTCATGGCCCTTAATAAAAAAAACAAAATGTGGGTCACAAAGATTTAAGCACAAATCAACGTTAATTTTAATTCATTTATAATTTACGAGTCGTAATATATTACTAGGGTGGCCATATCAGCCACATCCAATTTAGTTCACAAATATTGACTTTAGCTCCAGGCAAACAATATTTAATTTGCTAGAAATTTGCATAAATTAAATTCTACATGTCTCACCCATGTCATGTTGCTTACAACACACAATAATCGCAACAAAATTACATTTTATTGATACAAGTCTATTACGCAAACATTAACATTATATTAAATTTCAAATGGTAAAAAAACGTATGCCAGATTTGGTCGTAAGATACACTGATCAAAATTTTATCTACGAGATGTTTATTTGCTGCAATCGTGATTTGGAAACTTATCTATATCTTTATTTTGACTAGTGCATTGACAGGGTTATGTGAGTCAAACCTAGATCGGATTTATTAATTAATTAAGATAAATTTATTAAACTGGAGTCAGATGGTATTATCATTGCCTGATCTGTCTTATAATAATCTGTGACATGCGTTAAGGGATGCTTTATGTTCGACTTTTCATTGTTGGTAAACTTACGCTTTTTACATTTCTCGACTTTGTCTGCGTAATCTCCCAATTGTATATTAATTGTTATTCTGTTTAAATTTAAGTAAATCTAAATTATAAATATTATTTTAGTTTCGATATTATTACGACAATTATAAACCGTGGTTAGGCCACATTGCGACGACTTACTTTATGATTTTACTTACCCCTACCCAAATGGAGTTTTTTTATGATGTTTCAAATGATTTATTAAAATTTTGGGTAAAAACTGATTTACTTAGAAAACAATTGTGATAATTAAATTCTCTATTCTTTGAAGTACTTGGGTACAGTATAAATCTGTTGTCTCCGCTTTTAATGATAAAATTGTTTTATAATGACGTGTATGTTGTGAATTGTTGACGAATTGTGTTTATTAGGTATGTAAGGAAGTGGTGAATAAATAAAAAAAAAAATTACAATAACTCCCCACAGGAGGATCTGAGAGAAATAATTTTCGTCGCAGCCTATATAGGACGGAGTGAACCTGGGTCATGAAGAGACCCATATTTTAGGAGGGCGGAAAGGCGGCAGAAATCATTCCACAGCTGAGCTGTTGCACGCAAGAACGAGTCGTAGAAACGATCTGTTCTCATGTGACAAATATCAACCGTGTGCAAATGTTGGACGCGGGTTTCGCGTGTGCACCGATTATGCACGGGAGCCGAAGAGATCGATGCCGCTAGTTCCTCTTCCAAGAGCATCTTCCATTAAAATACCGATAGAACAAGTACAGCATTCCCATCTGACGTCTGCGCTCCAAATATTGCAATCCGTTTGTTGAGATAGGCGAATCTATCAAACGGACCGCCCGTTTCT
This sequence comes from Halesus radiatus, assembly GCA_022606495.2. Lineage (NCBI taxonomy): Eukaryota > Metazoa > Arthropoda > Insecta > Trichoptera > Limnephilidae > Halesus > Halesus radiatus. The sequence goes on from JAHDVE020007121.1 coordinate 22,891, forward strand.
GCACAGAGTCAAGGGTTTTTTCCAGATAGTTTGGGGCTCCCGACTAGACGTGGTTGCCACTTGCGATTTGTACAGGGTCAGCAGTTGTGTACTATTAAAGTATCTGCGGACTCTATACAGTACGCCCAGCTTCTGAGAGGTTAACTGAATGGTCACCGTAACGTATAAATATACTTATATACATGATTATAAATATTTTTTTTAACCGTCATGAGAAATAATTCAGCAATCTTAATTTAGCAAACTGTAAATTCGTATTGTTATAAATTTGTCTTTATTACATTAAAATAGTCAATTTAAAAATTCCAATGTATGTAACTTGCTTTCAAATGCTGTAAAGAATAATTTCATTCAAACAAACGATTAAAATAATAACGTTGGGCGAATAAATAAATAATTTAAATGAAACGGTTAAAATCATTGTCTAAGTCGAACGTCCGAAACGAAAAAAAAACGCAGGTGTCATTCGTTTCACTTGCAAACATAATTTAAAAAATAAAAGAAAGACCGATTAGAAAAATCTCACGGGAACGTACGGGCCAGTTAAAACATTAAGCCAAGGGTCACTTCGCATGTTCTTAGTTCCAAGTAAGGGTCATTATTCTGTACGCGATGGTCAAGCAAAATAAAATTATCTGACTGCAATATGCAGATACGCGCATTGTTTACAGTTAGGGGATGCAAAAATTATGTCCTCGCATAACTTATTTCACAGTTTTAGTTTTCACACCCCATCCCCCTTTGTTGGCTGGCTTAGGGGTGGAACCCAACCCTCCGGTGGTCTTTCAGGTAATTCTGTTTATGGCGGTTGGATAAAAGAACATCGCGAAAGGGGTGGGTATTAAGGGTTGATGGGACTGTGCATAAATACTTGATGGTAATGAAATTTTAAAATTCTAACGCAATTTGATTAAAATGGATACGGAATAATTATTATGATGGGTATATATTATTACATTATCATAATAATTATTAAATACGGCTGTAGAATCTTAGGATACTGATTAAATAGCTATAAAAATATATAGAATCCACCGCATAAAAACAAATATTTTTTAAACATTTTAGTAATTTTCTCGGAAATAAAAGTATTCGACAGAATTCAAGGGCATGTGTATTTGGAATGATTTTTTATTTTTACGAAAAAAATGTTGTGTATATTGAAAAGTCTATTCATTAGTAGGATTGATTTTATAATGTTATTTAATTAGTAAAATCTTTAGCTAACACATTCATAATTTTTTCAACCAGCTTTAATAGGTGTAGTACATTTGACGGCCTCCATGGTCGAGGGGTAAGGCTCTCGACTACGAATCCGAAGGTCGCGGGTTCAAATCCCGGCATGCGCAAGTGAATTTTATTTAATTAATTTGTGCTAATTCCTTTAAAAATAATGTATAGTATATTTGCGCACGTTCCAGAGTGGAAGATACTTTCAGTATCGCCCTGGTGAAAGACCACTATTCAGAAGTGAAACGTTGCTTGAAATGGCTTTTAGCCGTGTTTGGTGACCAGATCTGAATAGCCAAGTATTTCCTCACCTTCCTTACCCCTTCTCCTTCTCCTTCCCCTCCCCAATACCTTCAGCCGCACAACACTCCCCAATTGGGGATGCAAAAGTCTTACTGGCTCAGGACGGTTGGAAGCAGTTGGGACTCTTGTGCGGTATTCATATAAAAAAAAACGCACAAATAAAATAAGACAAATTTTACAAAATCTTTGAGTTTTGACAGTTTTCATTGTGTTTTAACTTTGAACAACTGTATGTACAATGTACACTATATACAGTTGTACAACCATATTTTATTAATTCATTCGTTATTCGTGGATGACTTCCATGGCACAATGGTCGATTTAATTCAATTTTACAGCATTTGGGTTGAATCTTCATTACTATGCCTACTTTTAATACTTTACTGTAGTTAGAACAACGATTATATCAACCATAATAATAATAATAATAATTGGATTCCTTCTATAGCGCCGTTTTCGTGGGAAAACCACCTCAAGCTCGCTTTACAATTAATTAAATAACATATCACTTGACGTACAACCAATACCTTACAGCTAAACTTTATTACTAATGGCTTTTAAGTAAGATTTATAACTATTGACTTGCAACTAATACTTATGGCTACAACTATGGCTATATGGCTACAATAACTTACAACTATGGCTTAACACTAGAGTCCTACAACTAACATACCTATTTATAATATTTTAAATATAATGTTATGAATATTGCTCGTACTGTCAGTGGTAAATCAGACAAAAGTAATAATTTTTATTGAAATTAAACAAGGTAATCTGGGCGGAAGAAGGTAAATAGGTATATAAGTAATTCTCTTGGACTGAGTACTCGAAAACACCATTACAACCATGCAGCTAATTATATATTTTTATGCACCTCTGCCCACATATGCAAAAAAATCATACTTAAGCAGAATTGATAGTTTTAAGAGAACAAAGAATTGCTAAAATAAATAGTTTGATGGACTAGTCGAGGCCATCATTCCTCCTCGAAATAACTTTAGCTTTGTTTAGTGACTAAATCCGAAGAGCCAGGAAATTCTTACAAATCTTTTCCAATTCTCTTACTTCATTCAGCCTCACAACATTCCTCAAAGATGTGAATTAAACTCATTTTTCTTGAGTTAGCTCACATCATGTCGTGTGTTCTAATAAATGCAGAAAAATAAATGAATATTATTGATATTTTTTATGGAGTATTGAAATACTATGAGCTATAAAACTCATTTTTGGACAAAAGAAAAATTTACATTACATAAATGAAGTAGAAATAACACAGCACAAAACAGCATTCAAGGATACACAGTAATAATACATGTACAAAACTCTGAAGAGTATACAAGTTCAACATGAAAGTACAGCAAAAACCAAACTCATAAAAAATAAAATAAAAATACAAAAGTTTTGTAGAAAAGTATACGTAGTTGTAATTTAACGTTTCAATCTGGAGGGCCCCACCAGGTAAGTATGTTTTCTGTATATGTGCATAATAAGATAAACCCTAGCAAATAGTATTTGTACAGCGCCCTTGAGGTGATTTTTCACAAAAACGGCGCTATACAAATCATACAGACCCAAGTAGTTAAATTATATACAAAATCAGTTCATTAATAATTCTAATATATACGAGAAAAGTGAGGAAAAAAAAAAAGACGAAAAATAGAAACTCTGGTCTAGAACAAAAACAGGTCTAGCAGGAAAATCAAAGTAAAAATTTGGGCCTTTTGACCTCGTGTCCACCCATAAGAAGTACCTACACTGACTAGGGTGAATAAAAATACTGAGAAAAAAAACGTTAACAAACAAAAAAACATACAAACTAAGAAAATACGAAGCAAAAACGGAGATAGGTAACAAGATTACTTAACATTATCATTAAAAACCTTCTTTCAAAGCATTACTACATTTTTTTGTTTATCTGGGAGTGAGTTAAATAGTGTGTAGGCAATGTATTCCAAAGATTTTATTCCAAACTTTATGGTTGTTATTTAGAGTTGTGTTGGTGAATGTCTTGATTGTGTAGTGGTTTCACGTTAATCGTGCGTGTTAATTGCTGAGTGATTTGTAGTATGGAATTATAATATATAGACATTGCAATTTGGCACACATTAAATTTTAACTATAATAGTTTGTTTTTTTAAATTTAAGGATATTCAATTACCCTTAATATTAATACTGGTTATGGCAGATATATCTTCTTATTTGAAAAAAAAAAAATTAAATATGTGTTTTTTTCTCACTCTTTTTTTATTGAAAATGACGTTCAAACCTAAAAACCAGATAATTTTTTTTCTAAAGTAAGTTTTCATAGTTAAAATAATTTTAAAAGTTTCAATTTTTCAAAGTCAACCAAAACGCTCCAAATCTAATGCCGGTCGATTTTGACTAGTTCTTAGGTTAGAATATCAAATTTCAAAACAAGGATGAGCTCTACCGTACGTAGTTTTATATTCTATCACAGAAAACTATAACTAAACATAACTAATACAATTAAGTACCTTTTAAAAAACTTTAACTAGTAGAATAATAATAGTATTGAGCATTAATATTATCATGATATACGTATTGATAATCGGTTTCCTCATGAATACTCTAATCTATTTCAGTAATAATAGTTTTTTTATATTGAACAAGAATTACAGAGCTTAAGTTAAAATGTCGCTAAAACTAAAAAAAAAATACGTATTAAAAATAAAAAACAAAAGTGAAAATAATTTTTTTCATACTAATCAAAAAACAGAAGGCGCACATGTCGTCAGATGTTCCAAATGCAATATTACCAACATAACAAGGTGTTTTGTTGAGATGATTTTTTATTCACTTTTCAATAACGATTTATAAATTCAACGCATACATATATTTAATATAAGTTATATATTCAGAATAGGCGTTAGATGATCTATATTAATATATATTTTTAAAGCCAATATATTTTTTACTGGACTTCCTTATTGTAATAAATTTTTCTTGTGAATTCCTCATGCCCTTTGTTAATTTTGTATACCTATGAGAATACACGTATTTAAGCACATAGTTTACTTAGCTATACATAGAAAAAAAATGAAGAAGAATAAATCCTACACATCTATGGAATATTTCTGTACAACATATTATTATCAGTGTGGGCCCTATCAGTTTAACATCGTGAAGGTGTTTGATAAAATCACAATGATGGATTTAAACCAGTCATATGAATCTTTGCTAAATTACTTTTTTTTTTTTTTTTACATGAATACCGCACAAGAGTCCCAACTGCTCCCAACCGTCTGGAGCCAGTGAGACTATGGCATTCCCAATTGGGGAATGTTGTGAGGCTGAAGGTATTGGGGAGGGGAAGGAGAAGGGGAAGAGGAAGGTGGGGAAAAGGGGAAATACCTGGCTATTCAGATCTGGTCACCAAACACGGCTAAAAGCCATTTCAAGCAACGTTTCAATTCTGAATGGTGGTCTTTCACCAGGGCGATACTGAGAGTATCTTCCACTCTGGAACGTGCGCAAATTATACTACGACTTATATAACGTTTACAAATAATCACGGAACTTAATTAAAATGTTCAACATATAAACAACTTTACGATGCTGTCTGCGGTGTACGAACCACTGTGTACCCGAGCAAGGGGTATGACGGGACCAGGTAACGAGCGGTATCTGAACCCGCGATCTCTGTTTCGAGAGACGAAGGCGGTAGCTACGGGACTTACAAGCGCAATTAGACGATCATTTCTCATAATATATTCCTGACAGCTCATCGAAGATGAATAATATAACTGATATTTTGCTTAGTTAATCCGCAGAAACTAACGTTGCTTAAGTACCACGATGTTTCAATGCTGTGCAGGTGAAAATGCAATCAACTTTGTAAATACTTAACGCATTTCTTTTCAAAAGATGTGTAATTATTTTGGGGCGCCATTATTAATACAATTAATAAGAAGAAATTTGTTTAAACACCACTGTTTTTAATACGGAAATATCTACATATTTCAGAAGCAAATCTTCCCTCATCAGGACAAACAATATACTAAAATATAATGACAAATATATGGACAAATAATAAATACTTGTTGTAATTTTTAAAATTTCAAATTTATCTAATTGAAAACCAGTTGTATTTGTTTGTTAAGTTTTTAAACTTTTATTTACGTAAAAAGAATATTTTGTTTCCAAAATATTGTTGTCAAATTTAGAACAATTATTATTACTTAAATAATTATTGTGAATATTAAATAAAAATAATTTAAATTATATATATATGTATTTATATATATTTTTTTTTAAATAGGAAAGACTTCAAGAAATTTTAATACTAGGGTTAAGGCTCACCTAACAATAATAATAATAATAATTATGAATCTGCCAATCATATTTTAGAAACAAATCATTATTTTGGCATAAATGAAGGTTTAATAATTTTACGTACGAATAATACAAATGGTTTACAATTAGATGAATTTGAAATTTAATAAATTATAAAAAGTTTTAATTAGCTATCTCTTAAATTTATTTTCTCAATATTTACTATATTTAGAATATTATTACTGTAAATTTTAATAAACTCTTTTTTTTTACTGCAATTTTTATTATGTTATGTTTCTGCAAAATACCCAATCAGGTATAATAAAGGTTTGCTGTTTTATAAACATGTATATCATAAACTGTTCATATTTTACAACGTCATAGTAATTATAATTCTACTGCCTTTATTACCCACCTATTGCGCTGAAACTAGCTACTTACATAGTATCTACCTTCTCACTTCTTTTATACTTATGTTATTATATTATGCACTAAACTACTTCTTATACTCTTTTGTACAACCTGCTGTTATAATGAATGTAACCACAGGATAAACTATTATTCATTGTGATAATTACGCTGTAACTACATACTGTTATATTGTATCTACTTACTTCTTTTACACCTATTTATTATTTTATGTGTACATTATTGTATTCCCTTGTAAAACTATGTGATAAATGTATCAACATGTAAAAGCCTTCTAGGCGTGAATAAATAAATAAATAAATTATTTTCTTTTTCATGCCTTCTTATTTTATTAATTTTACTTATTTTAATAATAATTTTAAATTTATAATATAAATTTACTATATATTAATTTATAATCACCCTATTTTATTATTTTTAATTGATTGCTTTGCTACTTTCATCACTTATTGTTAATTTTTGTTTATATTTTAAATTCGTCTATTTGTCTATATTCGTTATTATTTTTTATTATATTTTTTATCCTGACGAGGAAAGCTTTTCTTCTGAAACATGTAGATATTTACATATTAAAGACAGTGGTGTAAGCAAAGTTGTTATTATTAATAATACTTAACGTATTATTTATTTCATTACCTAGATACATGTATACAGAATATAACACAATTAAAAGTACATAATATTTTACGTTATTTAAACTACTGAAAATAATGAAAATTCGTACAAGTGCTATTTTTCTTGTCAAGTCTATAACTAGGCACATTGCTTGTTCTAACCAAATGCACTAGTTATGTGTTTATTCTGTAAGTATTGTTTTTTATTAAATCTATCTACTAAGTGTGTTATGAATAATAGGTGTGAATAATTTTAAGTGACATTATTTAATAATTTTTCGGACTCCCCTCTGCCTAAGCTAATTAACCATTTGGTTATTATTTGGTTATTATTGGATTGGACCGATATATGATGTTTTGCAGGTTTTAATGTTTATTTCTGAGGGGATTTTATTATATATTTTCGGTCCCAGATATGTATTAATATGTATTTTGTAGCGCCCTTGAGGTGATTTTTTTTGACAAAAACGGCTCTATACAAATCATCCAATTATTATTATTATTATTTGTTAATTTGCCATATTGCCTTTCGGGTGTGACTTTTTGTAATAAATTTATGATAGATTTTTTAATTATGTTTAAATTATTTTATTATTGATTTAAATGTAACTGGAAAATGGTTATGGCATGAAATTGAATTCATGGATTTTCCAGTAATAATCACAGGATCATTCAGACTTGCTGATCTATCGATACGTAATGTTTTTTTTTTAAATATTTTTTTACTGCAAGTGATAGTGGTACAATTATACTAAATCGTTATTGATGTTTTTTAACTCAAAATAATTTTTTTATTTAAAAAAACCTTTGTAACTTTTTCGGATTCCGTCTTCAAGAGGGTAATTTATTTATTTATTTACGCCCTTAGGGCTTTCACATAAAACAAGTCTTAAGTTACAACAGTGCAATACAATTATGTAACATAGAAATAATATCAATAATATTGTGTGTTTTCGAAATTTACCACGAGCGAAAATTTATACCGCATATATTAACAATAATTTTAAGAAGAAAAATACAGAATATACATAGGTCAAAAAAGAATATATACATAAGTATAAAAAATATAAAAGAGAAAAGTACAGGGAAAGTGGATAACGGTAACTATAAGATTTTTATGACACAAAATTATAATTTAAAAAAGCAACTATTGTGGTACCTACATAGAGTACAATGATTAGGTTATTATAAATACAAGTATAAATAATAAGAATAACATCGCAATAAAAAAAAAAATAATAAAATAAATAATAAAAAATAGCTAAAAAATCCCGGCGCAAACTGTGTGTTGAGGAGTGAATACAATCAAAAGTAAGTTTAATTATGATCAAAACGCTGACAAACAGCTTTAATAGAGTAATATTTGTACGTTGATAACCTTTCAATATTTATATCATCGTCCAATAATAATAAACCAAACCGAAAGCAGTTTTTAAAAACATAATAGTAAAGAAGTACCGTCAGCAATAAAATAAATTTCAAGTCATAAATAAAAACAATATTAGAAAAAAGTGGAACTCACTCTTAAGATCGATGCTATATATCCAATAGATTTAGTTTTATTAATTGATAAACTAAAGTTTTTAAGACAAGATTTTTGTGCATAGCGCAAAGGGTAACAATTATTTTTATACACAATAATTATTAGCCTGAAACACACATTTTTCACCAATAAAATGTAGACATAATTTGTCTCGACGCCACCTATTGAGGGATTTAGCCGTTACAAGCCTTCCTCATACTAATAAAGTTGGTTGTTTACAGGTGAAGTATAATAAAAAACGGTAATTATTGAATGAAACACTAGTATATATTGAGTAACTTGGCGGGTTTGCGATAAGCCGACGTAGCTCGACGGTAGAGCATCTGACCGGATATCAGAAGGGTGCAGGTTCGAGTCCTGTCGGTGACATTTATCTTTTCTCGGAAGGTTTTTTCAATTTGGATGTGTGTTTCAGGCTAATATTTAGTTTTAATTGTGCCAGTCTGACGATCCCCGTGATAGGGTGAAATCGATCTGATCGAGAATTAATAAGTGGAAAAATTGACAAAGGTTTTTTAATAAAAAATAAAAAGAAAATTCAAGTAGAATTCCACCATAAATTGACAATTTCAAAATTAGAAATTATTTTTAAGTCAAATTATCTATAGTAGTCACCCCCGAATAATTTACTTACCGCTGTCGAAACAAACGTAGACGGCATTGAACTTGGCTGGTGCCAAAATGGGTGCCACATGACCTTTGCCTCCAGCCGTCGAAATAGCACTTAAGGAAAGTCTATTAATTCTGGCGTCAGTGGGTGTAACTGATGTTCCTATTTTTCTAACCAGATTAAAGATCACCTTCTTAAACCGTAAGTTTAGTCATATTATGATTCCAGTGCTACATATAAGGGGCCTTCTTGGATACGCACTGTCTCTGATCCTATCAAGATTAGGATTAAAAAATGAACATTGGGAATGGCCGGCTAGTGGCTAATGCTCTTAGCGTCCAATCAAAACGGGGCAGATTAATCTACTTTGATGTGGTCGAGTGTAGAGTGTACTCGCAATAAGTTTATTCCTTATCTGACGGAGCTGATGTGTCGCGGCATATTTTCCTCTCTCGCCTTTGCTTATTACTTATACGGCCTAACACACAAAGCACGCTAGAATGGCCCATAAAAGCACTCTCTCTGTAAAGCGTCCAGGATACTCACATCCACTGGAAGTTGCATTGGAGATAAAAAAAGTGAGAAAAAACTGATCTTTTCCATATTATACTCGTACATATTTTTCCATAGATCTAAAGGAATTTCATAATATTACTGCACCAGAGATTAGCGACCTAGCAATAAGATACAATTCGGCGATTCAATAAAACGTCGGCGTAGATTAATTCACCAATTGAAAAACTTTGGGAGGCGGGTATGGGTACCGCAGTCCCGGAAACCACCTGTTTTTGACTGTTACCCGTTAACAACATATATTCCATTGTAATTTATAAGCCGTATGGGCGTATATATACAAATAAAAATTAAAAATTATAACAATAAACAAATTAACTATTGTGAAAGATCGGGAAACGAAATCAGAGCAAGAAAGGAATGGGTGAGAAGGAGAATCCGCCTATAATCCGCCAAGTATCCGCCTATTAAAAGGCAAGTCTAGATCCGAAATGAGGTACTTTTTTCAGTGAAAAGTATTTTTTTACATTTCTATTGTCTTTAGTATTTAATGTCACGTAGGTGATTGGATTAATTGGATAATCAACACCTCTTCCATAGGTCACCTCCGAGTGGTTCGTTATTGTAAGTGACTTAGCAGGGATGCGTTCATGATGTGAGGTTTGTTCGGGTCTTGGTGGCGGATGTGTCTGCATACAAGCTGTGTGGTGGGCCGGTTGAGGGAGATGTCTAACCTCTCAAGCCGAACCCTCTCGACCTTGCAACGAAGTGGGAGAGATGGATTAGCACATGCTATTTCACAATTCCCAGATGCGACTGATCCCTTTTTATTTTCCGTGTCTTTTCTGTTTCATATTTCATTTAAGATTTGTTAATATAATTTTTTTCAATGATTCAATATTACAATGAGGTTTATAAATTTCAATAACTTATTTCAACAAAAAAAGAAAATTATTACTATATATATATAGAAACGTAACCTTGTGTATTGATGGTAAAAAATATGACGCTCACCTTGATTGTATAGCTCCTTGATATCTGCTGTATTTACGCTATTTTGCTCTTTCTTACATTGTCTATTGAACAAATATTATGGTCTCCTTGATTGTATAGCTCCTTGATATCTGCTGTATTTACGCTATTTTGTTCTTTCTTACATTGTCTATTGAACAAATATTATGGTCTTCTTGATTGTATACTCGTATCTCCTAGATAGCTGCGGGTATCTTTAAAATGATTTAAGTGCTACTATTATATTAAGTCAATATTTACGTAATTGGAGTCTAGTATCTCTACAAGAAAACTGTTTTTCCAAGTTTTGTAAATTCATTGTTATATTGTTGGCTCTCTCTTAATACTATATCTCTCTTTTCCCCATTTTTTCCTACTATATACACGCACACTCTTCTTATTTAATTAGGATATTTTAAGTCCTGAAAATGATTCAGTCGAATTGAAACTAGTCGAGTATATTAAAATAAAAGTGTATTCAAACAAAGTGTATTTTCATTTAATTCATTATATCAATCCACAATGTGTTTGCTTATTGCGAAAATGTAAAAAACGCAGGTACATCGGTGAATCTGATATTCACCGGTGGGCACATCTAGTCTGTTTTGTTTCGATGCTTAACGCCCACATAACTCATCGGTTTTGAATATTTGTTATTAAATTTAACCGTAAGATGTGGTTATTTATTACTCCCAGACCACGCCATTAACTTGCTTTAATTTGTGATAGAACTTTTCATGTACGCCTTACTTGTTATTTTTTCCGATATATTCAAATTGTATATTCTCATCTTAAACCCAGGTTAGAACCGCCCCATATAAAGTAGATATCAATCGATTTGCTTTGTGTAGAGGAGCGTGATACTGTGATAGTCCAACGCAATTACACACGGCCTTACTTAAATAAGATAAAATAAATGACATTTTTGGTGACTATTTAGGTACAGTCTAACATTTAAAAGTACACAAAAATTAAGGACACTGCCATTGTTTGAAAAAAAAATCAATGGCAACACAAAGATGACTCGTAGAAAAATTGAAGTAAGTTTACAAAAATTAATGGTGGAAGTGCATATGTTTCACTTTAACCAAATGATATTCTACGATAATTTTATTTTTAATTAAAAAATCGTTGCATAAACACTATTTAAACCATCTGAAACTTAAACGCCTTGTGATTGGTCGGCGGGTTCTGACAGAACTTAGATCGCATTCTCACGGGTCGTCGGCCGCGTGCGTTAAGCCTCCGCATTCAGAATTTCTACGTACATATTACAAACTTCCTTTGAAAAATTTTCATGCTCAAGTGCAAATGCACTTCAAAATACATGTGTTTTTTTTTTAATGATAATCTCTATTCAAATGTCAAGTTGAAAATCTAATTACATGATATTTCATTGATCCGTTCCCATGTTTTATTAACTTTTAAATGATCGCTAAGCCCTAAGCGTTATTTATATTAATGCGCTCCCTCGCTCTTTCGTAATAACAATTCTCCTTTTCAAACAATATTCAAGGGTATTGCTGGTTCTAAATATTCAGGATAATTTCGCGAAATATCGCGTCGTGTGGATTCGCATATATGTACACATATTATTTCAAAAGTATTAATTCTTTTTTTTTTTTAATTCTCGGTGATTTCATACCGAGCCGTGTGGGAGTGGCCTTACTCTTAAACGACAAAACCATGCAAGTATGACGTCACGCGTACCCAGCCAAATTTTGATCGTTTTGGCGGTCATTGAAAATTAAAAATTTGAATACTTACAACCATGAAAACGACATTTTAACAGAAATGGCGGTATTGAAGTTAGAGGTGATCATTTTTCAATTTAAAAAAAAATATCCTTTTTCCTTCATTTAATTTGCATATAATGCAGAAACTATTTAATTCAAGGGTATTCCTTCTTAGAAAAGAGGAATTCTTGTATCTGATAAGGGAGCCACGATTCCTAATTTGGTAGGTGCATAATATTTAATTTGCTTCTATTTATAAAATGCTTTGTATGAAATATTTACCTATGAAAGTTTTTTTAAAGAGTTTATTTTTTTTGTTCTGATTGATCACTAATGTAGTGCATTTCCGTTTTAATTTAATTTTCATAAAAAAAAATACTAATTCCTTTTAGATTAATTTCAATTTTTTTTATGCAATTTTTTAACTAACGTTAATAAGCCGACAGAGGAGTTTGGTCATATCCATTCTTGGTTATGCTAGGAAATTTGTTTCATTTTTAAATGAATTAAAACTTACTTTGTAATCACCACTTTATTAATATATAAATATCAACATGTTTCGAAAGCAATGCTTTTCTCACCAAGAGTATACAGAAACGAAAAATAACAATAAAGCTATCTATAAATCACAAATAACGTTTTATGCGATTCATTTTATTTATTATAGGCAATTATCTAGGGTTAGGAGTAGACTAGCTATGTATGACAAGTTTAATTAGTGGATGATGACTAACTGTATGAAAGTCAGATGGCCAAGAGGTTAAGACTCTACTTGACCCAATCCCATTCACGCCCGATCATTAATATTATGTGCGGATCTGATTAATATGGTTATTTTCCATTTAACGCATAATTCACCAACTAAAGGTCTGCCGATTAAGCAAGTTATCGACATTATCCATTAACCCGGTTGATTTTATAGAGCCAGTCACCTTTCAACTTCTCTCTGAAAACTATAAACTCATAAGCGTCCAGTCAGTATGTTATTTGCATCCTAGTGTTTATTATGATGTATCAAAGGTCTACTGTATATTCTGCTACTGGAGGAAAGCAAAAATTCGTACACAATAGAGGTGGGCTTTTCAGTTTATTTTTCAAAATAAAACAAACCGTTTCGGTTTCTCAAAAAAAAAAACGATTACTCGGAACTGTTTAAACATAACGTAATAAATTAATTAAACTGCATATTCAATTTATTCTTAATAACTTATTGAAGTTTATAACCCTCATTATAATATTGATTCATTGAAGAATTAAATGAAACACGTAACCGAAAAAAAACCGACTGAGCGAGTGAGACCAGTTCACTCTATGCCATCTTCATCGATATCAAAATTAAGATTTATCAATATTATCATTTTAAATCCCATTTTATTGGCTGCTATTTTTATGATGATTACAAAATTCTTCCCGAACACAATTGTAATCTAGATAGTGTCTCGGATATGCCTATCCGATATTTATATGAGACATCTATTGAATTTTCTGAAAATCTAGAAAGAAGGTAATTATTTATTTTTAATAACTTATTGAAGCTTATAAGCCTCATTGTAATATTTAATCTTTGAAGAAGAAAATATTAACAAATCCTAAATAAAACACGAAAAAAAACAAGGAAATAAAAAGGTATCAGTCGCATCTGGGAATCAAACCCAAGACCTCTTATCTTGCTGGGAAAACTGCTCTACCGATTCCCAGATGCGACTGGTACTGGTTTATTTTAGATTATTGAGTTAAACGCGAAAGCGTTTCTTTGCAACGGGTTACGGCGTGTTGTGAGCGGGTGTTTAATTTTTCGAAAGCGTTCGTAGTAACAGTCAGTGACGGAGTTTCGAGCGAAAGCGCGTAACTTGAAAGCGTTTAACTCGCAAGCGTTTCTTCCAATGATTTACGATAGGTAAAGCTTACTAAAGTCTTGCGGGGAGCTGTTTTGCGCCAAATTCTCAAAAGAATTGTAATTGATTTATTGCGAGGGTAGTTACACTTTTTGTTAAAACGGTTATCCGAAAATCCACAAACCGGTTACGAAAAAACGGTTTCACGTTGTCTTACACACCTCTTGTACACAGTGAGTAACGTTACGCCTGGTTCAGATCCCACCTTGTTTGCTTTGCAAAACTGCGTAAGAACTTGCAATATACAATGTATCATATCTTGCTTGGATCATTATTAACAAACCCGAGTACGCAGTTACCTTTAACTTGTTTTCAATAATAAATGAGTAAGTACTGAATGAAATTAATTGCGGTACAAGTGACGTGTATGAATGACTGCTTTTAAGTCGTTGATCGCATCACTTGCACGCAAGTTCTTCCCACAAATGACATGCTGTAATACTGAACGAGCTCTCAAATCAAACACAATTAAATATATTTATTTTCTCATTAAACTTCATGGTGTGCAAATGAGCTTTTTTTTATGTTTTCTTTCATGGATAATTTATGCGCACTTTAGTGAGATGATTATCACCGACGACTTAACTTTCGAAAATGATTTCCCGTGATTACCAAGAATGTTAATCAAATTTAATAATAAGTATTTCTGTTTTTTTTTTTTTATTGTGACAGCTGTTTCGGCGTTCAATTTGGATGAGTGTTTCAGGCTAATAATTATTGTTTATAAAAATAAAATAAATGTGTTTACGTCATGTATAGTGAATGCAATATTAGTTCATAAATTATTTAACTAAAAATAACACATATACCTTAAAAAAATATGTATATATATATATAGGAGTTTTACGAATTAACCACAAAAAACCATTAATTATTTCACTAGTTCATCCACTGATGTAAGAAGATTGCGGTGGAATAATTTATTCACGAATGGCTACAGTAAATTTAACAGGTGTTCGCATTGAACGTGATTGCGGCTCAACGCCGCATAATAACGACATATGATTTTCGTCAAGGTACCACAGATATAATCAAATGAAATCTCATTCTGGTCCACTCTGTTACTGAAGATGAAGATATTCGAGATTGAGAGCGCTGAGTTCCAATGCCAATCAATAATAAGTATTTATTATTTCTTCAAATGATGTATAATATTTTTGTGGTTTAATATTTATTAAATTAATAATAAAAATGATTTTTTTTTAAATAAAAATCTTTGTAACCTTTTTCCTCTTATTTATTTTCGATCGGACCGGTTTCACCCTATCACGGGCATCGTCAGACTGGCATAAATAAAACTAAATCTATGGTATACATAACATCGATATCCGGAGTGAGTTCCCTTTCTTTCTAATATCTTGGGTTGGTTTATTACCCTCTGGAAGACAGATTAACTAACTAACTAACTAACTAACCATCACGCCGTTTCCCCGCAGGGGTAGGCAGAGAGGACGGACCGCCAAACAACTCGATCTTGGCATACACTTCTTGCTTCATTCACATTCATACATCGTCTCATACATTCTCTTCTATTATTCCGACTTCTGACATGGCCCGACTGAAGTATTTGATTCATTTGATCATGCCATGTCTTCCTCGGACGTCCTCGGCTTCTTCTTCCATTCACATTCGCTCATACACATCCTTTCTTCGTTCATTCGCTCCACAACCATCTAAGCGTCCCTTTCTTAATCTTACTCATTACGCTTACATCAGCCTTGCATTCTTTACGAATTTCAATATTTTTCACACGATCATACATGGTTTTACCACACATTCGTCTCAGAGATCTCATTTCTACGGCATTCAGTTTACTTTCATCCTTCTTCTGCCATTTCCATGCCTCACTGCCATACATCAGGGTTGGTATCAGCACTCCATTGTGGACTGCTAGCTTCGCTTCTTTGGACAACTTTTTGTTTATTTACTGAATCTATGTGTTTTTACAAAAAAAGATATAAAGCCATTCGTGTCAGCTTTTATTTGAACAGATGGTTCTTTCTGGTTTTGTTTTTTCCCCTGTGATTTCCGTATTGTTGGTACAATGAATTTTACTGCTGTAAAAGCTAGCCGAAAGTAGTTTTAAAAATATAATAGTATACAGTACCGTCATCAATAAAACAATTTTTTCAGTAATAGATGTACAATACTAGAAAGAGCAACGGGACTCACTCCTGACATAAATGCTATATATACCATAAATTTAGTTTTAATTGTGCCAGTCTGACGATGCCCGTGATAGGGTGAAACTGGTCCGATCGAAAATAAATTAGTGGAAAAATGTTAAAAGGGTTTTTTAATTTAAAAAAAATATAAATCATTTTTATATGGAATTTCAACATGAATTGACAGTTTCAAAATTAGAACAAATTAATAATACTTACTTTGTTTAAAACCAACGTATTTAATATGTAAATATCTACATGTTTCAGGAGGAAAGCTCCCCTCTTCAGGATACATTTAGTAGGTAAATTGTTTATCCTGAAGAGGGGAGCTTTGCTCCCGAAACATGTAGATATTTATGGATTATATACAGTGGTTTTAAATAAAGTAATTATTATCAATTCAGTAGTAAGTTGTTCGTAAAATACAGTTTGGTGTACGGTGGCTTGCGATACTTAGCACGGAATTCGATAAATTCACCGTGGAAGATTCACCGCGGGGAAACTTCACCGCCTACAATTCATGGTCGAATATTCTTGTTTAGAAGTGCGTTTTTCTCAAAGGAAATAATTTAATAGAAAAAACAGCAAAGTAATAAAAGTAAATAAATGAAAATAACATTTCTAACGATAAAAAATATATTATAATGAGGTTTATTCAATAAGTAATTAAAAAAATAAGATATTTTAACCTTAGACATGTAGAAAAGTCAACTACCCAAAGATTACAAATAAATTTTGGCAGAATCGTGTAGTTGACGGCCTCCATGGTCGAGGGGTAAGGCTCTCGACTACGAATACGAAGGTCGCGGGTTCAAATCCCGGCGTGCGCAAGTAAATTTTATTTAGTTAATTTGTGTTGTTTCACAATTAATTAATTTAAAATAATATATAGTATATTTGCCCACGTTCCAGAGTGGAAGATACTCTCAGTATCGCCCTGGTGAAAGACCACCATTCAGAATTGAAACGTTGCTTGAAATGGCTTTTAGCCGTGTTTGGTGACCAGATCTGAATAGCCAGGTATTTCCCCACCTCCCCCTTCCCTTCCCCTTCTCCTTCCCCTCCCCAATACCTTCAGCCTCACAACATTCCCCAATTGGTAATGTCATAGTCTCACTGGCTCCAGACGGTTGGGAGCAGTTGGGACTCTTGTGAGGTATTCATATAAAAAAAAAAAAAGTTATAAAAATGTAACAGCAAAAAAAAAATATGGGAATTAACTGAGGATGATATTGACCGTTCTTAGAAGTCGAAGTCGTTCTTTGATGCCGATAAAAATGATGGGATGGATTGGGGTAGTCGTTGCTCAGTTGGCATAGAGCGCAGGACCGGAATACACCATGAGGTCCTGGGTTTGAATCCCAGCTGCTACCGTTATCTTTTTCTTTTCTGTGTCTTTTCGGTTTGGTATTTCGATTTGGGAGGTGCTATTATTATCTTCAATGATTAAAGATAATAATTCAGTTATCCTAACAATATAAACTATGAACGAGATTAAAAAAAATAGTATTGTGGGTGCGCTTGTTCATAAATTATCGTTATCTGAATTTAAATTATTACAAATGATTTGCTGAAACATACAGGGGTAAAATAGGAAGGGTAAGATGGGATCCAAAGATCAGGGGTAACCCTGATTCTTATTTCTTCATAATCCTCTTCTTTGGCCGTCGATGTACTGAGCACATAAATTACATAATAAAGAGTTCAGTATAAAAATAAAAAAAACACAGACGATATTCATCTGTGGCGGCATTACACAAT
Source organism: Halesus radiatus (assembly GCA_022606495.2). Lineage (NCBI taxonomy): Eukaryota > Metazoa > Arthropoda > Insecta > Trichoptera > Limnephilidae > Halesus > Halesus radiatus. The sequence goes on from JAHDVE020007121.1 coordinate 40,994, forward strand.
ACGAATATTGGGGCGGGTTGCGGGTGCGAATTAATGCGTACTGAACGAAATCACAGCGGACAATGATGCCAGTAAAGTCGATAGACTAGGTATGGATTACATTGGGTAGGTTTGTAAGGATGCATATTATTCTGCAAATCAACTATAAGCCTATCCAAGTTGAACCGTAACCGGCGCAACCATATCGTATTAAACAGGAAATAACAGAGCTGCGTATTCATATTTCCAATTGCTGTATAACAATTAAAGACGACATGTAATTTTTTCCTCGCCCATACACCGAAGTACACTCAGGAGCTTTCGAAGGGCTTATTAATTGAAAGAAATTTACCAATGTTTGGCAATTGCGTGAAAAAAAAAATTTGAACATATCCTTCGGTTATACGCAGCTGGTATCACGTGTGACTTCACGTACAACAAATCAAACGAAATGAAAGCCTTATTAATTGTTTCACGTCCATGAAATACCGCACGTTTTATTTTTATGATTGGAACTTGTGAATAATATCGGTTATTTCATTTCGCAAACCAGACGTTGAAATATGTTTCCTGCGCTCAGCCACCAACGACTGCGGACAAATAATGGGAAAACGCCTCAGAGCAATTATTATTACTTTTATAGATCAGTTTAGACGCGGTACTAATAGTTTATAATAACAACTGGCAGAATAAATAACAATAATATTTCTATGACAATCGTATAATGTGGGTTCTAGGTAATTAAACGGCCGGTGTTTTGGACGCGATAGTATTCGGGTCACCGACAATTAGGTACACAATCGTACACGTGATGGTTTTTGGGGTAAAAGTAAATGGTGGTTACGCGTTAACCTACTTGTTGAACCCCTCGTTAAGTACAGTCACCGTTGTTAACAGCTGAACACCATTAACAAACAATAACCTTACAACATAACCCGATAAAGCGTTCGAGCAGGGGAAATAATAATATTTTTATGATTTATATATCGCCATTTTTGTGAAAAGCACTTCAAGGGCGTTGTACAAATATATACGAGGATACATTTTTCGAATGCTTTCTCTCATGACTAACTATAGACAATCTATTGTTATTCCTTCAACTACCAAACCATTTAAGCACCCCTTTCTTAATCTTTCTCATTACGCTTCCATCCTCAAACGATGTAAAATTACTTTGTGAAGTTATATTTATTAAATCAATAATAATTACCTTGTTAAAAAACACTATGTTTAATATGTAAATATCTAAATGTTTCAGAAGCAAAGCTCCTATCTTCAGAATGAACAATTTACCTACGAGTAAATAACAATATATATATATATATTTTGAAGACGGGAGCTCGCTCCTGAAACTTGTAGATATTTACATACTAAATACGTATTTGAACAAAGTAATTATTATTGATTCAATCTATTATTAGTTCATCAATATGTAATACCAAACTAAAATATATTTTTTAATTATTAATTATTTTTATTGAGATTTAAGAACCTCATCGTAATATTTAATCATTGAAGAAGATAATATTAACATAACCTAAAAGATGCGACTGAAATATTTTTAGTTTCTGTCCTTTTATCCGGTTTCATCTTTCATTTACGTTATGTTAATATTATCTTCTTCAATGATTAAAATATATTTAATATTTATTTATTTAAGTTTTTACTCCAGCATGACTGGGTGGATAGTGCAAACCTAGTCTACCATATTACATGAAATATATATAAATATAAATAGAGAAATGAATATAAAAAATGTTTAATAATAATATTTAAATATACGAAAAAAAAAATAATTGCAAAATAATAATTAGACCAAAATAAAAGAAATAAAATGGAAAACACAATAGTTAATAATAATATAGAATAAATTTAATTTAAGGCATTGCCTTTCAAGGTGGTAGTCGCATATGTCCAAAACATTTAGCCAATTAACGTCATGCCGCGTAAAAATATATGTATTGTGATTTTTATGTACAGGCAGATAATATTATTCAGGACCAATATACCTGTAGACATTTCAGACAAACAGTTTCCAAATCAGCTGGATCAATGGAAAAATTCGATTCATATGAAAAATGAGAGGAAATGAAGACCCTTAGAGGCAAACCGCACTACCCGCGTGCCGCGGCTGGTAGGCGGTGGCAATGTATGACGGACAACGCACCGCCTCTGTCGGGCGCGGGGAACTAGCCATAGCTTCTACCACCGACTCGATCATTTTGAGGCTCCACATGCGACCGAGCAAGAACCGTGGCCGAACCCGCGAGATCAAACCGCGCCTTGCCAATGTTTTTTTTTTTTGCAATAATGTTATGAAGTTGTGAATTCTTGCTTGTCGTTTGGGTGCCATAATTTATTTGACAGTGAAAGTAATGCATTGTGACGACTATTACCATCTCTAATAAATGAAACAAGGAAACATTCATTTGATAATTTTATTTCATTCCACATATATTTTTTCAAAATATTTCTAAATAATAAAGTTCTTAAGTAGGTACCTACTAGTGTTTTCCATTTTGAAAACATTCTACAGAGTGGTATATCTATGGGCTAACCTCAATACAACATACATGCGGGTTCAATGTTTTTCATACAAATTTTAAAACGTTATAGCAACAGTTTTACATAATGGATATCATTCAAACTATTCTGTAAACCTTTCCGGCAGTAATAAAAACAAACTGTGCTATTTTCAGCGAAACCGGTCGAGTAATTTTCGAGAAAATCGAGGGCAGACAGACAGATAAACCTTCATTGTTATATATATATAATAATTTGATTTCCTTGCTCCTAAAATCTTCAATTATTTAACAATTGAAATAAAGACAATAACTAAATACCACAGTTTTAAGAAGGCGCTTGGGGACTTTTTAATGAGTGATTGCGATAGTGTTAGTATCCTATTTCTCGTATTCAGATAGAGGTGTATATGTTGTTTAGGTGTGTGGGTATATATGTGTATGTTCATTTGTACGTTCATGTGTATGTATGTGTATACATAAGGATGTGTGTATGTGTGTGTACATATGTGTATATATGCGTAAATATATGTGTATATTATATGCGTTTGTATTTGCGTGCACCTATGTGCACATGTGTGCATGCTTGCACATATAAACATAAAAAAGTATATTTTTGCGATCTAATTCTTACGCATGTATTTTTCTTCATTCTATCTTCTACTTTCTTTTATAATTTTTCCAATTGTCAGCATGTTAATATAATTAACATAATAAATCCATATGTTTACACTAGACTTCATACAAAGTAACTATAATCCATTGGTCACCATGAAACAGGCAGCCGCCTAGTATGGTGATCTTATGTATCTACTCCATGTAAATGTCTCCATTAAATATCAAATATTTTATAAATAAATAAATAAAATAATATAATTACTGATTGATATGAACTGCTGATTTACTTTAGTTCCCAGGATGTGTCATACCTGTTTTTTTTAATGTAATTTTGTTCTTTCGCAGCCTCTAAGGGTTTCGGAGGCCATGTTGAAGTATACCATATTGTCCATATTAAAAAAACTACCCTACATTGACTTCAATTGAACTCCGTATCTCATTCTAGTGCTGGGACATACCTGGAGATTTCATGTGTGAAGGACATGACATTTATAAAAAATTAATTATATTCAATTTTACCAATATGAAGATAACCTATGACCAACCCTCCAATTCTGTTAATTATTTTATAATTATTTGCTTGCTCAACGCTCCGAGTATTTTTCTCCCAGTAATTGAGCGGTTTCGCATTTATTTCCCGCCGACAATGCAATTACATTGAAAAATCACCGGCAATCTTTGCGGGCCGCGGAGGTTATAACCGCCAAGGCTGCCACTATTGAACGTTGCGATATTCGTGGATATATTTCAGGAAATAACAAACGGCCGAGCGTCGATGGCCTGGATGATTTTAGATATTTAGCGAAGAACCAAACGTGGAATAATGTATCCAATTTTAATATTATTACTAGATTCGTTGGCCGTGATTTAACTGCTCAATTGTATTCGTTGTTTTTTGGGAGAAGCCTGGAAAATGCGTAATTTAAATATTGATGTTAGGAAAAAAACATGGGATTTTAAGAATAAGCCCTTTAGCGGTCATTTAAAATATGTCTAACACCTTTTTGATTGTGAAACGAGTCCCAAGGATGATTACAGTCCTGAAACAAGGTGAGGTATAGTATGATGTAATATTTAAAGGAGAAAAGTATAGTTTCAGTCTGACATTTAATAGTAGATAAAAAATGAGGGCGCTGCATTCGTAATGTTTTAAATTTGTATCACCAAAACGGGTCATAGGTAAATGATTGCAATAAAAAAGTCTAATGGTCCAAGTACATATTTTTTAATCATTGAAGAAGATAATATTAACATTTCCCAAATGAAACACGAAACCGAATAAAAAACACAGAAAATAAAAAGTTATCTGTCGCATATGCGAATCGAATCCAGTACTTCTGTCTTACCGGGACAACCGCTCTACCGACCGAGCTAATGAGACCAGTTCACTTTACACTATCTTTATCGATATCATTCCTCAAATTCAAGACTTGTCAATATTATCCCCAATTTTAAATCCCATATTATTGGCTGCTATTTTTATGATGATTACGAAGTTCTTCCCGAACTCAATTGCAATATCGATAGTGTCTCGGATATACCTTTCAAATAATACATATATTTTATAATTTCTTCAAAATATTGATATTCTCTTTGTGGCGTCATTATTAATAAATGAATTAAAAATTTCTCTGTAATCACAATTATATTAATAAACACATATCAACATGTTGCGAAAGCGATAATAATAAATCATAACTTTCTAAACATGTTGATATGTATATATATTAATAAAGTGGTGATTACTAAACAATTTTTAGTCCATTTATTTATAGAATATGTGTTTTTTTAATAACCTAATGTATTAATAATAATAGTAATTAATCTATGTTACAATTTAAGGCATTCTTTGAAATAATTCCATCTTTTCGCAAATAATCAATTTTGAACACTGATGGTATAAAGATTATCAGATGTCGATTTCCTAGTATGAACGGGAACGTTTGGGCTTAGTTTGTTTACTTCTTCAAAATTTAGTGCAAAAGAAACTGTTAAATAAAAATAGAATTGAGAAAAACCCTTAGAACAATCAAAGAGAATCAAACGGGAGAGATATTATCAAGTTAAAACGGCTGTCAAAGCTACGTTATTTGGCGCCAGCTTTTACAAATATTATAGGTAAATAAATAAATGAATTCAGCTTCTATTAATTATTCTATTAATATTCAAACGCTGATATTACATTCTTGGCAATGATTTATGGATGTTCGGCAGCCTCGTTCTCACATCCGCACTGTAAGAGGATATAATTATTATATCTTGCAGCAGATGAGCGTCGCGGTTTTTTCGATTGCTCATTAGCAGGAGTGAGACATTAAGGGCAATCAACCTTTGAGTGTGTCGTGACATCGCTACTATTGAAAATAAGGCGAAGTCTATTCATTTATTATATTACTATATATGGCTACACCTACCCCTACTCCTACACCTACTTTTACTCCTACCCGTACTAATCTACTTCTAATCCTATTCCTGCTGTTACTACTCTACTATACTCTTCTGCCCTATTAGCTAAAAAATACAATAGTGACGCAGATGCAAAACACATCACAGGAGGTATATAGATTGAATAGATAGCCTTCACGAAATACATCAACTAAATATTGATGACTGACAAACAAATTCAGCAATAACATCTTTTAAGTACAACAAAAGGCCAATATACAAAATACGCAGAACATTCACTAATACTTATACTCTAGACTCATATCTTATTAATAATTGTTGAGGGTGTATACAATAATAGTATTTGTATTTGCATTCATGATGACTTGTGGATTGAGAACATGTTCTTTGATATACATATATACATTGATGTTTTGCTACTAGGTACTAACCGGTTCCGCCAGTCTCAAAATATATTTTTTATAAAATTTTTTCAATGAATATTTTTTTTATATATGAATACTACACAAGAGTCCCTACTGCTCCCAACCGTCTGGAGCTAGTGAGACTATGCGATCCCCAATTGGGGAATGTTGTGAGGCTGAAGGTATTGGGGAGGGAAAGGAAAAGGGGAATAGGAAAATGGGGAAATACCTGGCTATTCAGATCTGGTCACCAAACACGGCAAAAATCCATTTCAAGCAACGTTTCAATTGTGAATGGCGGTCTTTCACTAGTGCGATACTGAGAGTATCTTCCCTTGTAATATATATATTTTTTTAATAAAAAACCTTTCTAACTATCTTGCACTTGTTTATTTTCGACCGGATCGGTTTCACCCAATATTTTGATTGATTCATTAAAATGTACCTGGTTACCAGTAGTTCATGTAGGTACATGCCAAAAACTGTTATAAAACTCACTATGGTAACCAAACCAGAAATAACCACCTACTTAAATACAAGCTGACATAATAGAAATTATATAAAAATAAAATAAAAAATCAGTAAACCAACTCAATGTAGTTCGTCTTCCAGAAGATACTAATCTCAACCGAAATTAGTTTTAAATATATTGTAAAGCCGTTCCGTCAGCAATAAAACAATTTTCTCAGTAATAAATGTACAATACTAGAAAGAGCAACGGGACTCTCTCCTGACATAAATGCTATATATAACATAGATTTAGTTTTAATTGTACCAGTCTGAAGATGCCCGTGATAGGAAGAAACCGCTACGGTCGAAAATAAACAAGTGGAAGATAGTTAATTTCTCCATGAAATAATAGTTTCAAAATTAGAAATGGTTTTGGGCATGTGGAGCGAATGAACGAAGAAGAAAGGAGTGTAAGAAGAATCTATGACGCGAATGTGAATGGAACAAGAAGCCGATGAAGCCGATCAAGAAGACATGGCACGATCAAGTGAATCAAATACTTGAGTCGGGCCATGTCAGAAGTCGGAATAATAGAAGAGAATGTATGAGACGATGTATGAATGTGAATGAAGCAAGAAGTGTATGCCAAGATCGAGTTGTTTGGCGGTCCGTTCACTCTGCCTACCCCTGCGGTGAACGGCGTGATGGTTAGTTAGTTAGTTAGTTAGTTAAAATTAGAAATATTTGCTTTATCTTATTTTTAATTGTAGACTCTTTCAAAACCAATTATGAAAATTTAGTTGCGAATTAAAAATCGTTGTCAAATTTTCAATATACCAGACCTCATGGTTGAGTGTTTTTATTTCTTTATATACGAGTATGTACCATATGTCACTCACCGACTTTACTGCTTTGTAATATAGTTTTTTTAATAAACTTTTCAATCATCAAGTTCAGTTGATTTCACTTGAAATATTTTATTTACAAGTTTAATGGTACACATTTCATACGATAAAATTAATTTAGCATATTAAAACTGTTAAGAAAATAATAAATTCATAGAGACCTAAAAATATCGTGTTTGCCATTTTTTATGGGAATTTCACATTTTACAGCAAAAAATGTGAATTTTGCGATTTTTACGCGATTAACGCGAAATTGGAAAATTCAGAAAATAACCCGATTTTTCGTATTTTTCACAAAATATTCTGGAATTTTTAAATTAGGCAGTAATATTTTATGTTCTAAATATTTCTTTGTTTATGGTTTTGACAAGCTGGAATAGCTATAAAATCGAATCCACCTAACTTCATGTCGCAAATACCATTTACCGTTATTTGATTATCGATTAAAAAAAAAAATTAAAAAGCAAGAAAAAAGAAAAATCAAAAAATATGTACCACTTTTATTGCATAATAACACCACTTTTCCCAGAAATAACGCGAATTCCACCACGAATAGTGTGATATTTGCAGGCCTCAATTCGATACTATAAAAATAAATGTGATTACTCCACTGCAAATTCAAACTGCAATTAATGCTCCAACTGCAAATGAGCGATGACAGGTAACGCTTTAGGAGTGAGTAATGTCCTTTGACTGCAACACCATCGTGGCTGACTCGGGGCGATATAGTTACTGATTTATTCATCTGAATTGCAGTGGTTCTTCGCCAATATTAGGAAATTCAATAGACCTGCGTACCAATACGATTCCTTTCAGGGCGTGTCGTAAGATTTTTTTTCAAATTAAAAAAAAAAAAAAAATTATATGTCGATACATGAAATTCAGTGTTTTTTTTTAAGATATTATTACCTTCTTAATAAAATTTCACAAACTAAATAAATCTTATAATTAAATAAATGAATTGAAACGTAGTGCGAGTCTTTCTTAAATTTACCGCGGAAACATAACGGCACTGTATTATTTTAAAGTAAAATATTCGTAATTACTTGGTAATTGGCATAAAAATTAAGATAATTACTTTAAAAGTGGTTTAGTCTGAGATGTAGCGGAACAACCCTTAAAGCCCTGAAGCAAGAACCCAGATAATTATGTTAAAACCACCATGAACTGAAATATCTCAGTAAGCTCGGGGGTTTTGAAAACGGGAACCTCAAATAGTTAACGTTAATATCATGTTAACGTCGGGACATTTAAAATAGATCCAATATTTTTCATTTAATTAATGCTATCGATGTTCCCGTTCACCAAAATTAAAAATGATTGTTCAAGTGTAATTGAACACGTATTTTACTTACACAGTAAATAAAATAGTTACATTAAAGCACTATTAAAAAAATATGGTATGTAGGTAAAAAAAGACTTAAAAAAACATTATGGTTATTTATGTATTTACACCTTTACCTAAATTGTTTTAGCAATATAATTTGGTATATCCGTAATATACAACATCATATTTATAATTTTTTTTTTAAATTGGTAATCACTTTATTCAAGGCAATTAGCTAGGAATCCGAAGGTCGCGGGTTCAAATCCCGATGTGCGCAGTAATTTTTATTTTTATTAAATTGCGTTATTACACAATTTATTAATTAAAATTAATATTTAGCATATTTGCGGCACATTCCAGAGTCGTAGATACTTTCAGTATCGTCCTGGTGAAAGACCACCATTCAGAATCGAAACGTTGCTTGAAATGACTTTAGCCATGTTTGGTGATCAGATGCGAATACCCAGGTACCAGAATACTCTCCCGCCTTCCTTTCAACCCAACTCCTTCCCCCCTCAATACCTTCAGCCTCAAAACGTACCCCAATTGGGGATGCTATAGTCTCACTGGCTCCAGACGGTTAGAAGCAGCTGGGACTCTTGTGTGTTATCACATAAAAAAACATTTATTTTCTGTCTTTACATGTATCATATTTTCGTTAGGAGTTATTGGATTTATTTTCTTCAGTGATAAATTTATTTTTTGGTCATTCATTCTCTCTATTATTAAACATAGTATGAAGTAATGACGTAATGAATAGCTACATTTTATATCATCACTTTGTTATATTTTTAGTGTGTGGAGTAATGAAAAAAAAAATTGTAGTCACTTGTGGGATTTTATGTGGGAATTATCATTGTAATTTAATTTTGTTGGGTACATATTTAATTCACTCGTTGTTTTAGTTAAAATTGTTAATCATAATACAGGCTCCTAGTGAAAGAATAAATTTTAATTTTGAAGAAACAATAAATAAATGGAATGAAAACAGAAAAAAAAATTAATTCACCTCCAAAAGATTTCAATTCTCATGCAGATATAGCACAATACACAATTCAAGCATTGTGCAGACATTATAGCGTTTATATTTTTATAGGTAAAGACGTACCTACTTGTAATTTTTTGATAGGGGTTGTTGTTAACGAGAAAACCGGTTTCATTGTTAGGAAATTCTGAACATATGGCATGAATATGCAACATCTTTCAAGGAGGTACGGGCAGGAATATATTCCTTCAGATTTTTTAGGGTGACTGAGGGATGCGCATAAATTAATTCAGTGTAATACGGTATATTACTTTCAGCAGTAGAGATAATCTGAAGCCTTTGTGTGAGCAGTTGCCATAACGCGAGCTTTAATTTAACTAGTGAATGAAAGCTTCCATAGCTGCAGAGCACATGTCAACTACAGTAAAGTGTTAAATAGATAAATAAAACGTAATAACACAAATTCGAACTTTGGAAAAATATTTGTTAACGTAAATTTAGTTGAATATTTACAATATTCCATGATTAAATTGCTCTTAAACCAAGAGGAATATAAACAAAGACATGATGTACTAAAATCTTTAAATACGATTCTATAAACTTATCATCTGTTCGTGCTACATTGTGGCTAAAAGTTGTGTATCAGCATAGATCTCAACCAGAATATAACAAAATAATTGTACGTGCTCATAATACAAAACCAGTGGCGGCTCGTGACTTTACAGTGAGTTGGAGTGCTAATAAAAATTGAATTGATTGAAAAATAAGACGGTATTGATATTTTTTTTTGTTTTTTTTGATAAATTGAATGTTAACCAAATTTAATAATATTATTATTAAGTTCTACAATCAGTTTGAAACTGGCCTTGAACGCCAAAACAGCTGCGCAATAATAATAAAAAAAAACTAAAATACTTGCAGAACTTAATAATAACATTATTAAATTTGATTTGCATTCAATATTAAAAAATGGAGTCTACGAATTAAACACAAAAATAACGAATAAGTTATTGATATTGTTGAGGCCGAAATGTATTTTTTTTTTAAATTAATTTTTCATTTGACAATTTTCCAGTAAGGTGATTACTATCCTACCTAACATCTAAATCTAAATGCAACAAAAAAAAGTATCATTTTCAGCTAAAACGACATCAATATAGTATTTTTCAATCTTACTACTCCAGCTAACTCTAAAGTCACGAGCCGCCGCTGCACAACACTGCAAACGATGGATTTGTAATTCTCAGATACCCAAATAAATACGTTCAAAGCACCTTAGAACGATGTCCCAAGAACTTACAACAAAAATAATGAGAACTAAACTACAGAAGGAGATGAATTCTGGAAAAAATGGTCGATGGAGAAGATATATTCTACTAAACTTTTTTTCCTCCTTTTTCTCAGATTTTCCCTTTAGTTTTGTACCCTTTTTATTTTAGATTTTCTCTATATTTTTTATACCCTTATAAAAAAATAATGTAACGAAACCTTTCTTAAATTTTAAATATAGATCATTACTAATAATCATATCTATTGCAATATTAATGTAAGATTTAGGCCATTAAGGGAATTGATTTTTCGCAATTTTAGAGGCACCTTTAACAATTATTTAGGGTTTAACGGTGATTTAAAAAAAAGTTTTAACCCATCTACTATGAAAATATAATGAAATGTAAATTAAAAAAAAAAAAATTAAAATAATAAAATAAGCATTATGGTGGACTTTGAATTAAAGTAAAAATGACCAATTTACGGTGGAACACAAATTTGCCATACAGAATTTACAATATCGACCCGAAAAAATCGGTTTTGTTTTTAAATTTTTATTTACGTAATCATATTTACAGAGCAAATACGATTATTTTTTTTAAATGCGATAATCCCGCAAATAATTTTCTAAGCTGCCTCTAAAATTATGGATTTTTTTTTCTAGGCACATACTTCAAAATTTAAAACAAAAATAAATAAAATACTTCTCATCGGTACGAGATATTTACTAAACCTTTCACTTAAATAAACTAGATCAATCAGTTTGGATGGGTATTTTGGCCTCAAATCCAAAATAAGGTTTTGTATGAAATAGGCAGCGCACCCGTTCCCCTTAAGAGCTTTGACTCTGGGTCGGTAGTTACACAACAACCGTGCTCCTATTTCGTTGCTAATTACGATTGTTGACATTACTCGACTCATATTAGTTTCGCTTTGAAACGTTACATGTCTCAATAGGACATCCCTGATTTCCTTTTTCATTCACTTATGCGTCATAACATACTCAGGATATCCGCTTTATATGTTCATACCATCTAAGCCTCCTCCCCCAATGAACTTTTTCAATAATTTTGTATTTAATTTTTAAATTTTCTCATCCCATCCGTATTTATCGTACGGTCGTACTTGGTTTTAAAACACGCACGTCTCAGGGTTTTTTTTTTCTACTGCATTCGGTCTAGTTTCGCCCTTCCTTGTACATGTTTGCGCAATGCGCTTCAAGGAACAAGTCGTCTGTGTTGGTGTTTAAAAGGCAGTGCCTTTCGGTAACACCTGAAAATGTAGTGTCATCTGTTTATTAACGAAATAACGATAATATTATATTGTCTTTCTTTCAAAATATAGTCCGTGTTTTTAGCGGAAAAAAAGGTAAATTTTATAAATTCAATTAGCTGGAAATATGCATAAATAAAGAGGTTATTTGGATATTCGACGTACAATAGGAAATCCTAACCAACAACGGCTACAGCCAGCAGCGTAGTTATTTTTAGCGAAACTTTCATGAAGGGAGTCATTTGGGGTAATTTTTTTGTAATATCGATTATTTTTCTGTTTTTCCTACTGCCTACCCTGGCAGATGTCTGTCATCCCTGGACACGCTGACCCCCAGATTTCTACCCACCTCCCATACCTTTTTCTTCCCAGAATTTATTCATCTTTCTTTCTTTAAAAGACCCCCACACAGCATCCTCAAAGATAGTATATGCCCCAAGAGGAAATGTTTTTTCAGAATCTCTTGTGGGAAGTTAATGTAAAAAATGTATTTCCGACTCTTATCTTGACCACACCCAAGCAATTGATTCACTTGATCGTACCAGGATTTCCTGGGCGAAAAACTGATGAAGGACTGTCAGATAAATATAAAATATGACGGAAGTTGTCAAAAGGATAAGTGGATGGTAGAAAAAGTCAGGCATTAATACGTAAATGATAACAAATTAAAAACTCTGTTTCTGAAATGCGATTTACGATAAAATGGCTAGTGATCATTTATCGTATGTTTTAAGGATGTCCAGAATTATAATGTTTTCCATTTATCAATTGATAAATTCTTTCCGGGTGGTTGCGAAATTGAACATGGAGGCCTTCTTATCGAGAACATTATTTTCCAGGTCGAGATCTTTACATTGCCGGAGAATATCTACTTTTGTGATTTCTTAATCCTATCTGCATAAATAAATCTACATCTCAATTAACAGGATCATTGGCTCCGTGTAACGAGGGGAACATGCAAATGCGGTACTGCTAAGACTCGTTGCATCTGATGCAAAGGAATCCATAATGAAACAACCTAATCGACCAGTGGCGCCAAGGTAGCTGCACACAAGGTGGTTCGAGACTGAACTATTTCAGTGCAATAGGGGTAGTTCATTTCCTCGCAATCAATTCGCAAAAAAAAAAATTTTTGTATAAAGTTATTCCAAGGACGAGAAAAAATATAAATCGTATGCTTTTAAAAATCGGTTACACCTGTCAGGCGGTGAAACGTAGTAATAAATTTATAGCTAATTCTCATACTCCCTTTACACAGCGTACATCCGCCCTCATTCAGAATATTGCACACCGAAATGGACACTTTTATACCAAGCCCATATTGAAATAATCGAAAGCATTCAACGTAAATTATTTAAGCATATAAATTATAAATTTAAATTACACTACAAATAATACCGAATCCTTCAAATTCCATAACTTATGGTACTTACACTATGTTATTCCTGTATTTGTTCGTTATTTTATCTATGTACCTACTGTGATGTGTATTGCACCTATTTACCATAACTAACCATATATGTAAAAACCGATATAGAGCGTATATAATACAATAAATAAATAAATAACTTCATCACGCTTCAAAATTATGAATAATAGCCTGGACTCACCGGAGCTCATTAACTTTATAAACATTCACATACCATCAAGACCAACCCGATAAACCCACATGCAGGACCAATCTTAGGATAAATTCTCCAATTCCCCGTATTTGTGCGCAAGATAAGGCACAATTTCACAATATCGAACTTCTTCACAATACCCTTTCAAAATATCGAACCGAAGTATAATACGTACGACCATAGATTGATGCACTTGTATAAAATGTATCGAGAGCATCCCCTGTCCCGATCCTATCTTCCTCTTCCTTTCCCCCCTTCATTCTTATTTTGTTTGTTTGTTTTAAAAAAAAAAAATTATAATAAAACATCTGTAATTAACCACTGGTAACATAAGAAACTTTGTTTTCTTACCTTTTGTTAAACTTCCTTTTATATAAATCTGTATTAAAAGCTGGTTGTCTCTTACAAATAAATAAATAAATGATTAAATTAAACGAAACGCCATTAGTAAACAAAGGAAGGTGATTGCAAGATGTAAATTTAAGAAAGGTGATCTTAGAAGGTTTAGACGTGTACAGCGGAATGATGAAGATTGTCTGATGCGTTATGGAGTGGAAGAAGAAGTGATGGTATACTGTTTTGCGTTTGAATGTGGGTAAAGCAAACAATAAATCGAAATTCGAAAACCATGACAGATCGAGGCATTGGTGAAATGACTATGTGGAAGAACGCTGGAGCAGGATGGGATGTTTCGAAAACTGGAGTAGAATGTCCGGGCAGGAGCTGGTGAAGAGCACTTGAGGAAGAAGACAAATCACACCTTGGATCGTATAGCTCTGTTGAAGAATTGAAAGTTTTAGAATAATGTAACTCATCCGTATCGTGCGTACATTATGAAACTCTTTGCCTATGTCTCACACATGTCCTGGATATAAAAATCCTGGATACACAAATCCTGGATACAAAAATCATGGATACACCAAACCTTCATACAAAAATCCTTGATACACAAATCCTGGATAATCAAATCCTGGATGCACAAATCGTTAATACACAAATCTTGAATACACAAATCCTTGTTACACAAATCCTGGATACACAAATCCTGGATACATAAATCCTAAATACACAAATCCTGGATACACAAATCCTGGATACATAAATCCTAAATACACAAATCCTGGATACACAAATCCTGGCTACACAAATACTGGATACACAAATCCTGGATACACAAATCCTGGATACACAAATCCTGGATACAAAATTTTTGTATATACGTGTCCTGGATATACAAATCCTGGATATACAAATCCTGGATACACAAATCCTGGATATACAAATTCCTGATACAGAAATCCTGGATACACAAATTCTGGATACACAAATCAAGAATATATTATAGGATAAGTAGATACACTTATATAGGATACACCAATCTAGTGATGATACTTCCGAACCAACCCGTGTTCACTGCGCACTGCGTACTGCGCCCCATTAGATTACCCGCTGTCGTTATCAAAGCCGATGCAAATTTCGCTATCATTTTGATACCAATCTCTAAGTAACACCTTCGTCCGGCCTTAATCATTGCTTATTCTTAATTTATGCTAAGTCCTGGCCGGCTGTAAGCTTTGCCCGCCGTAACGTGTATCACCTCCGTACTTAGTTGCTTGGGCGGATTCGTCGCGGAGTGCTAATGCCGACTTAATAGTGAATGTTTTATCTTTGAATTAAAAACACTAGTTTGCGATGCGAAGGCATGTATTAAAAACGAACGTACCCGCACAATTAAAATGGGCGGGGAATAACATTTTCTCATTAAAAGATATTGAATTATAATGCGGCCTTCGTGAGACTTACTCACTTAATTTTAAATTGTGGTTTTCGTCTGGAAAAAACTGAGTGATGAAGCACTGAACAAATGATCCCCAGAAGTGCGACACACGGGTCAGTATGAAATCATTCAACTCCCACAATAAATAATTAACAAGGATTCAAAAAACATAATTAATTTGTATACAGGATTGGCGGCCCGTGTGTGAGTCCACGCAGGGCTATATCATGCAAAATTGCCAGCAATCATCAATGCATGCGGCTGATTGAGCTTTGAGGGAACGGCCTAAATTCTGTCAAAACCCACCGATCAATCACAGGACTTTTAAGTCTTTTTCGATTTTAAACATTTGTTATTAATTGATAAACTAAAGTTTTTAAGACAAGATTTTTGTGCATAGCGCAAAGGGTAACAATTATTTTTGTAAACATTATATTTTTTATTTTATTTTTATTAGCCTGAAACACTCATCCAAATTGAAAAAAACTTCCGAAAAAGATAAATGTCGCCGACAGGACTCGAACCTGCACCCTTCTGATTGCCGGTCAGATGCATATGGTATGTGGTCATGTCATTCATTAGAGCATTTTTTTAACCCTAGGTATAATTATGTATAATTAAACATGTATAATATATTCATAATAAGTATTTGTTGATCTATATGAATGCATATTTTAGAGTTCCCTTTTCACCCCCTTTCAACTTCAATCAAGTCCTTTCGACGTATATGCCCCAAGACAGCCATATATTAGACGAGAAATTCAAGAGAGAGTTACGATATTTGAAAATATTTGTAATCAGTGAAGAGATAAAATGATAGAAGCGTGTTGTGGGCGTATCCGTGTTCACGAAGAAAGCTAAATTTTACCATTCTTCTGATGAAATTGTTGAACTTGTGAAAGAATATGTTTATTTAGATATCGATTGTTATTTCAAATAGATTTATAAATAAATAAAGTTTGTGTACGACTAAGAGGAATTGTTAATAGATTATATAAATTAAAGTTCTTTGTTCCAATGCGTACATTTCGAATACTTTATTTATCATTAGCTGAATCTGTTATAAGATATGGAATTACAGCTTGATGACTATTCTGGAAAACAAATATCAAAGATGTTCAATCAATGGAGAATTAATTAGTTAAATTATTATTTTTTAAAAATATGCGAAGGCACAATATTCCACATTTTTATCAGTCTGAATTTTTTTTCTTTAAGATCAATTCTGTGGTACAAAATTATATTTCAACGTATTCATAACTCTATAAGTAGGTACACTTATAATATTCGTCTCAATTTTAAGGCCGGATTAATTGTTCCTAAGCAAACGTTAGATTAATGATTACTAGCTGTTTAAACATATTTTATCAGAGTCTGAGCGGTGGGTGCCCTCGACTGTCCAATAAGGAGGCTTTTCTTTACTTTGGGCACACCAAACTTGCCCAAAATACTATTCAGTGCCATCAACGTACAACAATAATATTAATAATTTATCTTCTCGTTTCAAACCGCTTGTGGCCGACATTAAGATGTTTGTTATAGTGAGATGGAAATGAATCCACAGTAATCCATCGTAAATTTAATATCTTGTAGTTAAAGATAAACGCGACACCTTTATCACCTTTTCGTGGCCTACATTACCTGTAAGTGCAGTCGGTGCAACCCACAAAAAAATGGCAAGGCTGCTCCGGTTGCAAACATTTCAACATATTGCGAATATCTTTCCATCTATCTTTATTTATCTTAATTAACTTCCACCCCTTTCGTGGTTTTTTGGAGGCCTTAATGATATTTTGATTGTCAATTATTACAATATATCAGATTGGCTTTGTCTTACATAAAAAAAAATTAAAAAAAACTGGAACTGGAGTAGATTTTTTCGAATCAAGTTTACAACACTAATCAAACTACATAATAAATGCATACAGGGTGATTGGCAATTGGTAAAAAAATACGTAAAAGGACATAATAGAGGAGACATTCACGGGACGTCAAGAAATTTGTCGTATATCATAGGGTCCATTCTTAACCAGAGTTTAAAGAAGGAAAAAAAACGTTTTAATCTTCGTACATAAAAATATTTTGAAAATGCTAATATTAAATATTAGTAAAAATGTAGAGAATGATATAAAAAAAAACCTTCAGAATAATTTTTTTAGTGAACGAAATAATGCAAAATAATGTTTTGTGCATCCTAAAATGATCTTTTATTTATTTTGCTTCGTTTTCATCCGAGTCGCACACAAATATTATGTTATTAATTCTATAAAGATTCGATGCGCCGAACCAAATTAGGAATATTTCGGCTCTGGAAATAGAGAGGTGCGTACTTTTTACTACACGAGACAGAATATTGTTCGTATGAAATATTCCATAGGAATTATCTGTCCATACGCGCGTTCTGTATTCCGCTCCTATGGACGGATTTCGGTTTTTTTTTTAAACTGGGATGGTTCCGCTGCGCAGGAAATGTAGCAAAAAAGGAAGAACCACTATCATAGTCAAACACAGAAGAGGCTTCTTTTTAATATTCCTACAGGGCCAAAGGGTGTTGGGAGCTTTGAGCTGATATGTTTTTTCACAGTTGATTAATTTCAAAATGAAACGCTTATGCGCATTTGCGGCACGTCCGAGTGGCAAATACTTTCAGTAACACCTTGGTGAAAGATGACCATTCAGAATCGAAACTATGCTTGAAATGGCTTTTGCCTCGTTTGGTGACCAAATCTGAATAGCCAGGTACTTATCAACCATCCTCTTACTCACCTTCTTCCTTTCCCCATCTAGTTCCTTTCCCCACTCCCTCCAGCTTCATAACATATTCCAATTGGAGTTGCCATAGGCTCATGCTTCGGACAGTTAAGAGGAGCAACTTGTGTGGTACCGTAAAAAAATATTTATTTAAAAAGAATTGTTACACTTACAAAAAAAAGTGTATTCCAGTAGATGTTACAATTACATATATATTATTTAAGATGTACTACCACAATTAAGCTGAGTGTGTATGGGCGGTGAAATATTTTATTAAATTTATAATAATTGCTTTGTTAAAAACCACCGTATTTAATATATAAATATGTACATGTTTCAGACGTAAAGCTCCTCTCTTCAGGATGAACAATTTACCTACGTTTTAGAGGGTTTATCCTGAAGAGGGGAGTTTTTCTCCCGAAACATGTAGATAATGCAGTGGTTTTAAACAAAGCAATATTTATTAATTTAATAAATATGACTGCGTAATGTTATTTAACATCATTTGATGAAATATATTTTCATTATTGCTCCTTGTTTATTTATATGTTATATTATTCAGCATGTTTTTAAAGCGAAATTTGAAATCTTTTAAATTGATATGAATATTTTTGGTTTTTGGTGGTAATGAATTAAAAAAAATATTTCAATATTTTTAAAATTGAATTACATAATCACATATTAATTACTTAAAACGGTAAACACCATAGCTTTAGGCATTAGCAACTAGATGTAAACAGTAGAATTTTTCACATCGGACACCAGTCACCTGGCATAAAATCTAGATAAGCAGAGATAAAAACGAAATGCAATCAAATATTGCGACACAATAAAACAAATATTTGAGAACTGTTCAATTACATTTGATTAAACGTGTTAGCGTGTGCCTATAGTTAAGTAATTACACTTTCAATGTTTAATCGTGAAAATTACATGTAGACATTACTCAGGCATCAAATGCGATGACGTAAAAAACATGTGTCCATTATGGTTAATATTCGCTTAAACGACACGTTTCTATGTTTTAGGTGATTGGGTTAGTTATTTTGATTGATTGAGGTAACACACAAATTATCTACATAATCTAAAAGTAAAATTTAAAATCGAATCACCATTGTTGAAGTTATTGGAGCGTGAAATCAACCCATTATGGTACACGCTGATTTGGCTTAGATAACAGGGATCATGTTGCATTTGATTCGTGGCTTGCGTCACCTACTTAAAAGCCGATAGGAAGAGATTTTTTCCAAATCATTAACAGTTTAAATTCAACTTAAGCGGATTATTGCTTTTAGGCTATATCATTAACGTGTGAGATTTCAGATAAAATATATAAATTGAATACTGTAATATCTAATGAAAACGAACATCAACTAACTGGGTAAACTTATCTTTTCATCTGATTGGTAAAACGGTTTTCAATGAAACTTATTATTAAGAGTTATTAAATTTAGGTGTGATTCTCCTATAGATAAATTAAAGCGATGAGTAGCTAGATAAGAACAGAATAACTGAATGAAATAATACTTACAGTTAATATATTAAGTTTCACGTAAGGTATTATTGTTTTAAATGTTGCAGAAAATAAAATAAAAGTATTTAATTGGTATACGAGAGAGTTGTCTAAAATAATTGGAGAATTTTCATAGAAATATTGGAATATGACGACACCTGCCATCTAGCGAAACACGTTCAAAGCTTAGACTGAAATCAATTCGTACACACATCACTATCTGACGTAATATAAAGATATTATTACAAAATAATAATCTTGGAACGATGAAAAATATAAAGTTTTTCGATTAAAAAAATAGCTAAAATATGAAACAGGCCTGAATTAGTGAAATATCATTTTAAGGGCGTTTTGCAAAGGAAAACAAACAGCCGATAACTTCAAAAGATGCGTAATCACTTTCTGGCATCATAATTAATAAATTAATACGAATGACTTTTTTTGTTATTGGTATATTGTTTATCCCGATGAGGGGAGCTTTGCTTCTGAAACATGTTGATATTTACATATTAAAAACAGTGGTTTAAACAAGTAATTCTTATTAATTTATTACATGTATATAATTTAGCGTAATACGTTACCTTCTGATTGAAAAAAAAATTATTTTTTCTACAAAAACATAGATTAATATAATAATAAAATTGTGGGTTACTAAAAACATGCAGGTAGGTACTGAAAACAAAATGCTACTAGGCAGTAGAAAATGTTGTATGTAACCTCGACATATTGAGAAAAAACTAGGGCAGTGTGGAAGTTATTTTTATGATGAATATTATGTTATTGGAACAGAGAAACGTGGAATTTTTTTTTCAGCCATAGAATTCTGTCCATTTAATAATTTAATAAAAGTCGTTATTATGATGGATTAAAGAAAAACTACAAATAGAAAACATTTAACCGGGAGAGGGACGTCGGAGAGTTATTATTTATTAATTCATTAATATTATTTGGCCATACGATAAACATAGTGTTTTTAAAGAGAAACATATTGATTACGTTTTTTTTAAATTTGGATGCATTTATCAAAATAAAATCAGAAATAATACACATTTCTGACCGTTCTACGCATGTTTTACAAAAACATTTAAAAAGTTGGATATCCTTAAAAAATTCTGTGAAGGTTTTTATTTAACATGCCGATCAGATAAATTTAAAAAATAACAGTGAGTAGTTTGATTTTTTCATAAACACTACGTCACTTTAATGTTTTTTTTTTTAATGTTGATTACAAATTTTTTGTTTAAGTTTTTTTACAAAAACGTAACGAGAAAGGATTAAAAATATTTTTCTCTAGTTTAAAAATAATATTCATATTTGAAATATTTTGTAAAACATACAATGGGACGGTCAGAAAAAAATAATATTTCTGATTAGATTTTGATAAATGCTAAGCCTATGTAAATTTCTAAAATATTTAATAAATATTTTTCTATTTAAAACCATTATGTTCATCGTATTGCGTAATAATATTATCAATATTTCGAAAAAATAAATAATTACTCGCCGACATCCCTCTCCCCCTTAAATTTCGAATTTCAGGCAATTTATGAAATTTGTATTGGCATCGCGTCTGGGTCTCACCCAGGCGTCGTGTGTTCAATTCCTCAGCTGGCTAGTTCGTTCTCCATCACGACGATGTGATGTGATGGTACTATGAGATTTTCAAATATCGTCAGGTTATTTGTAACCAGGGAATACATGTCTTTCTTTTTAAATAAATGAAATAGTAAATTGAGTAATATGAGTAATTAAATATAAATCATTTAATTAACGTAACAGGATGAAAGTACAAAATATATTCTTTTTATTTAAAATTTAAGTAAGCAAAATTGTAGTTTAGAAAGATTTTAAACATTTAAATTAAATTAATCTAATGGCATATAAGTTTAATTACCACACAGTTAATTTAATTTGTACGATTTTATGAAGAGATGAGATCTGTGTTCCACTTCGAATTCTGTTCTTAGATTTGATTTAGTCTTTGTGCATGTGGTAGTCTATTTCAAGCTTTAGGATTTGGTTGTTATTTACGAATTAATTTGGATTGCACTTTGGTTTTTCCCATCACTATTAGCAATGTCCGAGGAAGATTACTCAAGAGAGATATGTCAGAGAGAGCAAGGCCGGTAGAGTAATTATATTAACCCCGGCGTACATCGTGTTAAAATGGGTCAAAAAAAAAAAAGTTTAAAAAAAAATATTGCACACTCCACAATAAAGTCGCCAGACGCAACTGATTCTCAACACAAACCTGACATCACCATAAAACCAGTCTTCTTCTTCGAACGAATTTATATTAACAATCTGGAAGAATGTAACACCTCATAATCATAACTGTCAAAAAGTACTTTATAAAAAAGTACTCGCTAAAAACATTCTGTTTTTAAAGAGTATTTTTTCGTTGAATTTCGTGGTTAGTTGACAAAAGACTTATTTGCATAAAAATCCAATCTTATCGCATTAAAGAATGCAAGGAGTATAGAGTACTTGTCCAGGTAGCTGTGTAGGTACTTTGTACATAAACAGTATGTGCAAGTATGTATTTACGTGTAAATGTACAAGTGCCAACGTAATGATCTCTGTACTTGGCAATCTAGAGCGCTGAGGCAAGTTCGGCGAATTAAAAAATTACATAGTGGAGAACGCTTCGAGATTTGACCCGAATGCCATCATCCCGCGAATGCTTCGATCGTTTTTTAAGTGCTTGTAAATATGACCTATTAAAAGCGCAATGCAAATAATTGAGAAGTAAACAAAAAAAAGCATTTGCATCTAATTGTTTTCTTTAAAGTGTATTACACATTTTTCTTGAAAATACGACAAACAAATTACCTGTCTAATTTTTTACCGACCAATATTTTATTATTTAGTCCTTGAGTACACAATTAAATCAAAAATGATGTGAATCATGTTTTAACTTCGTAGAACAATGTTTTATACACTTTGATAATGCCCGTGCGCTGAGTTTCGCGAAAAACTGATAATGAACAGTTATTATTCATTCATAAATGAATTAAAAATTACTTTGTAATCACCACTTTATTAACATATACGTATCAACATGTTTCGAAAGCGAATCTTTCGTCAAAAATAATGTCAAGAATAGACAAATTATAAACATAAACAAAAATTGATTAAAGTTGGTAAGTAATTAATCAAAAATGTTGTTGTCAATGACGCTATAAAGTGAATACCAATCTTTTGATGAAATCATATTATTTTTTTATACATACGGCATAAAATGTAATATTAACAAAAAGGTATGAAAACTGTAAATACAACAACAATAATAAAAATAAATAGAAATTTAAAATAATTAAAAAGTATAAAAATGTATGCAGTACCAATAAAAAAGTTAAGTATTAAACGGATAAAGTATAAAAAAAATATAGAGCATATAAAGTATGAGGTATGTACAATATGAAAAAAGCATAAAGTGTTAAGAGTGTCAATACATATACAAAAACTTCTAAAAATATAAAGTATAATAACATGAAAAGATATAATGTATAAATACTAAATAATATAAAATGAATAATCTAAAGTCGTTGTAATTTAAATCAAAGTACATAGATAGAATACAGTTATTAAATAGCTAACTAACCATCACGCCGTTTTCTCACAGGGGTAGGCAGAGAGGACGGACCGCCAAACAACTTGATCTGGGTATACACTTATTGCTTCATTCACGTTCATACAACGCCTCATACATTCTCTTCTGTTATTCCGACTTCTTACATGGCCTAACTCGAGTATTTGATTAACTTGATAGTGCCATGTCTTCATCGGGTGTCCTCGGCTTCTTGTTCCATTCATATTCGCGTCATATATTCTCCTTACACTCCTTTCTTGACCAAACCATCTAAGGGTCTCTTCCTTAATCTTGCTCACTACGCTTACATCAGCCTTGCATTCTTTACGAATCTCAACATTTTTCATACGATCATACATGGTTTTACCACACATTCATTTCAGAGATCTCATTTCTACAGCGTTCAGTCTACTTTCATCCTTCCTCTGCCAGTTCCATGCCTCACTGCCATACATCAGGGTTGTTATCAGCACTCCATTGTGGACTGCTAGCTTCTTTATTATTATACGGTTATTGATGTAGGCTAATCTGTTGATACTTCACATTGCAGACAAATTAGGCTCTCTGCTTAGAGTTGAACCATGGATGTGAGGTCCTCTTAAATTTTTGTAATTGTAGCTCACAAGTATCGGTATGAATTTCATCTAGATATTAGTGAAGAAAAAACAACACAGTCTGTAAGTACCCGCTGTGGGAACAGATATC
Source organism: Halesus radiatus (assembly GCA_022606495.2). Taxonomy (NCBI): domain Eukaryota; kingdom Metazoa; phylum Arthropoda; class Insecta; order Trichoptera; family Limnephilidae; genus Halesus; species Halesus radiatus. The sequence continues at coordinate 65,091 of JAHDVE020007121.1, forward strand.
GGTCGATTCAACTGCTGACTGAATATCTTATATAATTGCAAAAGAAATCAAAAAGTGGTATAAATATAGCTTTTATAAACAATAATAATACAAAAAATCGTAAAAAACTCAAAAAGTAAAAATCTTAAGCTTAATAATAGTGGCATATACGAATTAAAATAGCACGCCGACTGCAACGCGCAGATCGGGCAGAAGGGGAGAGCTTTCTCAACTAGATTCAAAGAACATATACGATATTATAAAAATAGTATATAAAAATAATAACATTTTTTCAAAATTCGCAGATCATCACTTAGTGAATAATCACGTCCCGCTTGACAACAACGAGCCTAAACCCTTACATATAGAAAGAAAGGGTCTAAGATTAAATTTACTTTAACAATTAAAAATCAATAAATCAACGAATGATCCTAATAAAACATTAATTAATAAAGTAAGGAACATTAAATATTCATCACTTCTCAGTATGTTCACGTTATCAAAACAATACAACACATTTAAATAAATGTATTAACAAAACATTTTAATTTAAATACGGGGAAGCACATTATAAATGTAAAACCTCACAGAATAGAGAATTTCAATTATTTTCTAACTAAATCTGTTTTACCGATAATAAAACATTATTTAAAAAAAAACCCGTCCAAATGAGAATGGGGTGGGAGTGAATAAAATCATATAAATAAGTCGTCACGATGTCGATTTACCGCAGTTTGAAAATGGCCCTGAACGCCAAAACAGATGTCACAATAATAATAAATAAAAAATACTTGCAGAATTTAATAATAACAATATTAAATTTGATTTACATAAAATTTTTAAAAAATGGAGTTCTACGAATTAAACACAAAAAAATTTATTTTTTATTAACAATAATTATGGCTTCGAGACAAATTATGTATACATTTTATTGGTGAAAAATGCTGTCGAAATGCTTCGAGTCCTGTCGGCGACATTTATCTTTTCTCGGAAGGTTTTTTCAATTTGGATGAGTGTTTCAGGCTAATAATTATTGTTTATAAAAATAATTGTTACCCTTTGCGCTATGTACAAAAATCTTGTCTTAAGTTTTTAAGAACTTTAGTTTATCAATTAATAAATATTTGACAAGTCAAAGCAATTTTCACCATTAAAATGTAGACATAATTTGTCTCGACGCCATCTATTTGAGGGATTTAGCCGTTACAAGCCTCTCTCATACTAATAAAGCTGGTTGTTTACAGGTGAAAATATAATAAAAACAGTAATTATTGAATGGAACACTAGTATATATTGATTAACTTGGCGGGTTTGCGATAAGCCGACGTAGCTCAACGGTAGAGCATCTGACCGGCAATCAGAAGGGTGCAGGTTCGAGTCCTATCGGCGACATTTTTGTTTTCTCGGAAGGTTTTTCAATTTGGATGAGTGTTTCAGGCTAATAATTATTGTTTATAAAAATAATTGTCACCCTTTGCGCTATGCACAAAAATCTTGTCTTAAAAACTTTAGTTTATCAATTAACAAAAACAATTAATGAATATATTGATCTTACGTACCATCGATTTCAGAAATCTTTTGTTGTCTCTCGATATACACCAAAACTTTTAGAACCACGCGGTGGTAAGGCTCCGAGACCACCTAAGTATTTAAAAAAAATAATAATCAGATGTTATTATGTATCACAATTCAGAAAAAAAGTTCCGGGAAATTATTACGACCTGGTGCTCAGCAGACGATAATTGCAGTGCATTCGACGGCTCCTGGGAAGTCGGTAAATGGCGCTTTACACTTAGTTACTCAAGAAGACTTTACCAAGAAAATTGCACAAATTAAGGCCTAAGTATGTATTAATTTCAACATTCATAGTTGTTACCTGTGAAAATTGAAAATTTAACATTATAATATGTGCTCTCTCTAGAAAGGGGAGTATATTTTCGGTGAAGGTTATCAGTATCACAATGATTGTGAAAATTCCGAAAGGTATTCGCTTTAATGACGACTACGTCTTAAAAATATAATTGTATTAAAATAATAATTTTACATTTACTGTCCGAAATTGATGATGGCGATAAAGGCCAACCTCAGAATGGTCTTTAAATTGGTCAAACTTTCACAAATTTTAATAATTTTATTAAAACTAGTGCGTTATGCATTTCTCCGCATTACGTTGTGAATAAACCATTGATTTATTTGATTATTCTAGACACGGTTGATATTAGATCTTATTAGGTTATTATTAGATCTGGGACTGCCCCTATCAACGTTGTCTGCTGTGACGTCACAAACGCCCCACGCAACACCATAAATGAGCATATCGTCTCGACGGGAAATTAAAAATGGAACGTTTTAAATTAAAATGCCACGATTTTCGAAAATCTTATCTTAATTTTTTTTTACTGTACCAAAAAATAGTAACATCACATTTCGAAGGATGAAGATAAAGCGTAGAAAGTACCTTACTAATAAAACACACTCTCTTTGTTCAAATTAAATTAGTACAACTAACTGCCACTGTACTTTCTACAATATAATGTACTATTTATTTAAACGGGAAAAGGCTCTCAAATCCGCAATTAACTTAAATACAGACATACTTGACTTACTTTAATCAGTGATTCCTGACCATATTTGGAGTATAAAAGGCAATGGAATTTTGGCTGCCTGTGACATTTTTTAAATAAATAAAAAATATCTTATGTTATCTCTGATCAGTTGAGTAACCGCCCAATTTCTCACCTAAAATTCATTAACATTTTTTTACGCCATAAAAGGTCAGGGATCACTGGTTAAAGTAAGTCAGGTACGTCTCTAAACACCCTGTATATATGTAAATACGAATGAATCTATGATACTGCATCATTACATTAATGCTTAATTACATTGGGTGACTTAAAGGCACCAGGAAACAGCGTGATGGTGCACCAACATACCTGAAGGTATTTTATGAATAATTTAAAACTCATGTTTAACTAATGAACCCACTGGAAGCAATCTCGAGAGTTTAATACAGCCCAGCCTCCCGGTACCTGATCTGCAGTACCTGAGTAGCTATGGTACTTGCCTGCGCTGGACATCGGTGAGGACCGCTTTCTCCGCCCGCCTTATCAGCAGTCGACTCTCGGACGCGACAGAAGAAATAAATTTCGTCTCAACACTGTCGGCGCAAATGGCCGAGGATGCATCAGAAAGAGTAACACAGAACCGTGGGCCAGCGTTGGGTCGGTGAACACATTGACGCTGGACAACTGGGCAACTGTTGATAGCTAATTAATAATTATATTAAAATTATTCGTAAAACTTATTGACACATAATGTAATGTTTAATCATTGAAGAAGATAATATTAACAAAATTAAATGAAACATGAAACAGAAAAAATATACAAAAGGTATCAGTCGCATCTGGGAATAAAACCCAGGGCCTCTGTCTTACTGGGAGAATGCTCTAACCACTTCAGAGTGGAAGATACTCTCAGTATCACCGTGGTGAAAGACCACCATTGCTTGAAATGGCTTTTAACCGTGTTTGGTGACCAGATCTGAATAGCTAGGTATTACCCCACCTACCTCATCCCCTTCTCCTTCCCCTCCACAATACCTTCAGCCTCACAACATTTCCCAATTGGGGATGCCATAGTCTCATTGGCTCCAGACAGTTGGGAGCAGTTGGGACTCTTGTGCGGTATTCATATAAAAAAACCCATTCAGCTAATGAGACGGTAAGTCTTAAATTTTCGACTTAACAATACTATCTTCGTTTTGTATAATTTTTTCAAAAGATTAGTATTCACTTTGTTACGTCATTATTAAAAAAATGAATTAAAAAGTACTTTGTAAAAAACACTTTATTAATATATATACATATATATTTTGTATAAAGTATTTTCGATAAAAATGACGTAAAATAAACAGGTCTCATTAGCTCAGTGGTTAGAGCGTTGTCCCGGTGAGACAGAGGTCCTGGATTCGATTCCCAGATGCGACTAATAGCGTTTTATTTTCTGTTTCTTTTTCTATTTCATGTTACATTTGAGATTTGTTAATATTATCTTCTTTAATGATTAAATATTAAAATGAGGGTTATAAACTTCGATAAGTTACTTCAATAAATTGAATATTCTTTATAGAAAAAGATAATAGATGTCCCATATAAATAAATAAAATCGAATAGGTATGTCCGAGACACTATCCAGATTGAAAACATATTCGGGAAGAACTTTGCAGTCATACAAAAAGATAGTCTCCAATAATATGGCCTGAAATCGTTAAAATGACGTAAAATAAATCTCATTAGTTAAGTGGTTAGAACGTTGTCCCTGTAAAACAGAGGTCATGGGTTCGTTTCCCAGATGCGACCGATACCTTTCTGTTTTATTTGTTAGTATTACTTTCTTCGATGATTAAAAATTAATAATTAATTTACGTTCACCGTTTTTCTTTCAATTAGTATGGTTGTATTACGCAGTTGTCTGTTGTAACACCTATCCCTGTTTTAAACGTGTCGTTCATGGGAAAGAAAGAAAGATTAAAATGCATTTTATAAAAAAAATAAAATATTTCAAGGTTGAATTCAATAATGCCCATCTCGAATTTATCAAATATTTCATAACTTTGGCAGGTAGGTAACCACCAACTGAAAGTTTTGTTACGGGACAACACTAAAAAAATCCCTAAACATCAATTTGTAGTTTGCTAACTGACGGAATATTACAAATGATTTATCTATAAATTCTATGCGGATAGTAAGGAAATATATAAGGTTGCAAAAGACAAAAATCCTAAAACGGTAATATTTTAAATTTTATGAAATACTCGTACACATCAAAATGTCCTAAAATGTGTGGAGTTTGAAAACTAATTAAAACAATCTCGATCATTTTACCTAAAAATTCCAGTATGAATTTCATATAGTATTTAAAGATTACTGTTTGAGAATTATTGTCTATTGAAACCTTATACATTTTCATAATTACCAGAATAGAATTTAAAGAAAAATCAACCGTAGTATGTCTTGCTTTAGCAGACCGCAAGGCGTGTATTTTTGGGTGTTGACCAGTTAATTGATATTTGAACGGAGCTACGTCATTTCTAATTGAATGAATGTTGTGTGGCTGAAGGAAACTTACAAAGATACGGAGATGGAGAAGACAATGGTTAGGAAATGCCTACCTATTCAGATCTGGTAAGTAAGACCATTCAAACATGAGAGTATCTTAAATACGTATAAATTTGAATTATTTGTAATATATATTTTTTTTAATTTTCATTTTTGTCTAATGTGTTTTTGAATTTGTTTATGAATTAGATTTAATTTGTTTTAGAAATAGTTTTATAATTTAAGTTAATATTTTGTGTTGACAAATGGATACAATAATGTGTAAATAATATCTCCCACCCTCGTTAAAAGCTGTCACACGTGACTATAAATAAAAAAAGCATAAAATGCTTTGGCATGTACCGAAATACAGTGGTCAAATCTCGATGTGCACAAATAAATTTTTTTTGATTAAATTGTGTTATTTCACAATTTATTAATTTAAAATAATATGTATCATATTTGCGGAACATTACAGGGTGTAGAAACTGTCAGTATCGCCCTGGTGAAAAACCACCATTGTTTGAATTGGCTTTTGCCATGTTTGGTGACCAGATCTGATTAGTCAGGTACTTACCCCCATTCCCTCTTCCCCATCCTCTCCTTCTCCTTCCTCTCTTCAATACCTTCAGCCTCACAATATACCCCAATTGGGGATGCCATAGTTTCACTGGATCCAGACGGTTGTAGCAGTTGGGACTTTTGTCTGGTATCACATAAAAAAAAAAGTTTACAAATTTTTTTAAACGAGACAAAAATAAACCGTTTTCGAATATCGAATAATAATGATAGGATAAGTAAAAAACACTAAAATTTCGGTTGCGATGTGAGTACGAATTACGTAACTGTAACATTAAAATTCTAAAACACAAAATAAACAACCTCTAGATATGATGAATTTATGCCATACTTCTTAAAATAGTTGTTGGCGTAATGGATACCATATTTTACGGTTAGTTTAAGGTTTTTATTTTAATTTTTTATTTTATTAAAATATCCAGTGATTTTTCACGGGATCGCGCTAGTTATAAATAGAGACAAACTGTAGAACAGCACGGAAAAGTGAAAACGTCGTGGGACGACAGAAATTGCAATTGAACAACCTAATATTGAATATAAATTCCTAAAACGACATGTAGGAGTATTTTCGCTGGTTATTTAAAGTATGTGATGTGGATCTAGGTGCAGGCTCAGTGATTGATCTACTCATTGTTCCGCTGGAACACCCACCGAACAGAGATAAATAAAATAGTAAAATAGACCGGCCTTTCCAGTGAGTCAGAACCTCAATCTACGAATCCAATGAATAATGGCATTTGACAGAATAGTTTAGACTGGTAATACTTATTACAAAAAAGGTTATTTGATAAAGTGTGGGTGGGCATGTCTTTTTTTGGTAGTAGTGTCACATAAACCATGTATGAATAAAGATATCAGAAAATAATGCACGGCGCATAGACAGTTTGTACGCGTAGAGCGGATGGACTGAGAATGGAGTCAAAATGTTTTGGAACTCCCAAGGAAGATATGACATCATCGAGTCAGGGGTTGTTATACTAGAACGCATGATATGTGAAACGTGAAGTAAATTAAGCAAATCTGCGATAAAACAGTTTTGTGACGTTTCAATCTCTCTCTCCCTACAAAGATATGACGTGGCGCTTGGATACCTAGATCGGAATTGGTTAGTGCGGGTTGTTTCGAGAAACTTAAAGGATTTATCAAAAGTTCAATGTTAATATTCCAGCTCTGTTTTATTCAAACACCGGGAAATAACTATTTACTAACCATGTTGTAAGATAATAATAACAGAACTTGAATAGAACTTTCGCAAAACTTGAATACAATATTTAATACACGAGTATAATAGAATATTTGAAATTTGGACGAAACGTTTGAAATTACCCGAAACCACCCACCCTTAGTTGATCGAGAAATTCGTAGATTTTCCCCCGTGTCATGCACTTATTTTTTTAAATTATTTAATTATGAAATATATGGATAGATACATTCTAATAATATAGTTATTGCCCTTGAGGTGATTTTCTCACGAAAACGGCGCTATAGAAATATTCCATTTATTATTATTATTATTATCGTTTTATGTAACATATTTTAATACAACTTTTCTATTAAAAGCATCCAATGCAATGCAGTAATTTGCTAAAAATGTATGCTACATGCATAAGAATTAATTATCAATATAATATTATGTGCAGTCTTAAATACATTGCAGAAGCATTGAAAAAAAAAATACAAGTAAATGTGGTATCTAGATGCATTTGTATTGAGTGTAATATTTGTATGATAACAAAAATAATATATTTATAGAATAACTACATTATTTGCGTATATTTAGAATATAACATTTGCATTTTGTCAGTAATGCTTCCGATTTCTTCCGGCAAGCTGCTCCCCATCTATTATACATAGATATTATATGTTATGCCCTTATATACTATGCATCATGTTAATTTTTTTGTTATCTACTATACAAAACTTTTTTTCTTCTGTCTCATGCATTAAGAGGAACGGCTGCTCTGCCCTATTTCATACATAACTTAATTTTGGATTTGAGGGCAAAATACCCATCCAAACTGAATGACATACTTTTTTAATTAAAGGTTTATTAAATATCTAGCACGGATGAGAAGTATTTTATTTATTTTTGTTTTAAATTATGAAGTATATGCCATGAAAAAAAATCAATTTTCATAATTTTAGAGGCAACATGGAAAGTTGTTTGCGGGTTTATCGTATTTGTAAAAAAAATCTATATTTTATTGAATATGAAATTTTTTTTTCGGGTCGATATTTTAAATAATGTACAGCAAATTTTTGTTCCAACGTAAATTGGTCATTTTTAATTTAATTTAAAGTCCAGTGCCGATTTTAGTATATTTATTTATTTATTTATTTTATATTTCATTATATTTTCAAAGCATATAAGGTAAATTTTTTTTAAATGAATTTTTTGATTAAAAAACCTTTGTAACTTTTTTCCACATATTTATTTTACACCGGAACGGTTTCACACTATTACGGGCATCCTCAGACTGGTACAATGAATACTAAATCTATGGTATATATAGCATGGATGTCGGGAGTGAGTTCCCTGCTTTTCTAATATTGTTTTTATTGTTTGAAATTTATTTTATTGCTGACGGTACTGTTTATTGTGTTCTTAAAAACTACTTTCGGGATGGTTTATTACCCTCTGGAAGACGGATTACATTGTGTCTATTTACTGAATCTATGGGGTTCTTTTAAAATTATATAAAGTAATTCGTCAGCTTTTATTTGAACAGATGGTTCTTTCTAGTTTTGTTATTTCCCTGTAATTTCCGTCTTGTTTGCTAAGATGAACTTTTATAGCAGTTTTGTCCCCTAGTCACATGAACTACGGATAACCAGCTACATTTTATGTTGGTTT
>JAHDVE020007122.1:0-16538 GCA_022606495.2 Halesus radiatus
ATAAAATGGGAATACTTAAGCTCCACTTGCTACAGGCAAATGAAATTTTTGCGCGGTAAAAAAAAATGATAATGAGTTCTGAAAGTATTAAGAAAATGTAAACCATGCATTTTCCTCATACAAACGCTAACAAATAGTACCCAAAATGGAAACAAAAAGGGAAGTAGAAAACCGTGAAAACAAGTGCACAAATAACTTTTTATGGCTTAAAAACATTTATTTTGATAGAAAGCAGTCACTTTGTGGTTGGACATATTTAATAAAAATAAAACAATAACTTTGTTCATAACAACGAGAATTTTATTTTAAAAATTAAACTGTTGAGTTTAATTTTTGTACCCTGAAGATGCTTATCTTAAGCGAAACCGGTCCCTCGTAAAAAAATTAAATAAAATTCTCCTCTTTATAAACAAAGTTATTGTTTATTTTTATTAAAAACATTAAACTAGATAGGTGTCCAAAGTATAGAACAGATCTTCCTCTTGACTAAGGACCAGGAAATGTTTGACAGGATTGATGAGATTCATTGAACAATAGGAAAAAAGGTTAAAAAATCCTCACATTTGACAGTCTCACAAAAAATTTAAACTCACAAATATTATATTTTACGAGTTCCTCAGAATGTTTGGTTTCATCTTTCGAAGACTCCATGTTTTTTTTTATTACAACGTTAACCCACAGACCCATGCACAAACACTCTTCTTAATTATTAAGAATACGGATGGTAGAAGCCTTATTTCGTAATACAAAATCGGAGCCGAATTACATTACTTCCAAGCAAATACGGGTGCTTTCTCGGTGCAAGACTCGCTGCGGGGTAAACAGTAATTAAGTGAAAAGTCGCGGAACAACACAAATATCAACATGAAATTTTAAAAAAATTGCCTCAGGCCAGTGATGAAAGAGCCTAAAAGCATTTTACGTAACCTACTGCTAAGGATAAACCAAAATCTATATATATAAAAATCAATGTAAGTTTGTGTGTCCTCGGTTTTCTGGAAAATTACTAGACCAGTTACGCTGAAAGTAGCACAGTTTGTTTTTATTAGTGCCGGAAAATTTTTGAGAGTAGTTTGAATGAAATCCAATATGTAAACTGTTGCTATAACGTTTTAAAATTAGTATGGAAAACATTGAACCCTCCATGTTTTATTTAGCCCATAGATATAACACTCTGGTTAGCCACAGATTGCATATTCAAAATAAGAAGGCTTTTTTAGGTAGAATATTTTCAAAATTGAAAACACGAGTAGGTACCTACTTAAGAACTTTATGATTTAGATATATTTTGAAAAAATAAACGTTTGGAATGAAATAAAATGTTCAAATGAATGTTTCTGGAGATAGTTACTTTCGCTGTCAAATTAATTATTGTACCCGAGCAAGGACGGGTACACATTAGCTAGTTATCTAATAAAAATTATATATTATAATAATAATAATAGCAATATTTTTCTAATAATTTCTTGGATTTAAACACGAAACTTTTTGCTATTCAATGTTTACTCTACCAATTGAACTAAACTCTTGTCATCTTATTTATTACTACAGGGGATTAACTTCTCGTGTTAGTTCGATGGAAAAGTAGGATTTTATTTGCACGTTTCGCTCGTTAGTAAAAAAATAAAAACAAAGACAGTTTTTCACATATATTCTTCATCAAAAAATCGACCAATTTGATGCAATTGAAAATTATACCAACTACTTTTAATGGATACTACCTTATTTACATCATACCGAAACATTTGATAAATGCATTAATTAGCCCTCTGAAGAAAAAATACAAAAGAAGGGACTTCAATGCACCCGGAAGACGGTCAATCAAAACTCTCATTCCCCATCAATGAGAAGTCTCAAATGGCAATCACTTCAATTGCCTCGATAAGCGATCAATTGTTTGCATCAATGAGCACTACTGATATAAAAATTGATATATAAATAGAAACCCCCCACGGGGCGCTTGACAAAAGGGTGATTTTGAGGTTAGGTTGCGTTTATAGGAAACGTTATACATCTGTTTATTTTGGTTATAAAAAAACTGAAATTGAGAAAAGTCTAACATTTATTCACTGACGCATTTCTTACTTCTTTTATATTTGCATACTTGAGTTATTCCACCGCATTCTCTACCCCCATCTGGGCCTGGCCTGAGGATGTTTACTTGAATTAACTCTCGCAAATAGCCGTTTTACTTTATGGGGATAGATGAAAGTCTGAAGACTTTGTATTGCAAAGAAGGTCGGGACATTGATTTAGCTAACGCAAGATTAGGTTAGCGTCTCCGATCCCCTGATCGGCCTGATACAGTAGGGTCCCAATAGTCTTACCTAAAAGGGACTGCTGGAGGGTCGGATGATCGAGAATGACGAATAATCTGAATCTACCGGAAATGAGTAATCCTGTACTATGAAAAGTAATCAATTTCATACACATGTCTTCATCATTTACCTGCATTCCCCCTAGGGAAATAATTTCCCTTAAGGCCTACGTTATCTTTAGGGTACTGTGTGGAGGGTCTTTTAGATGATAGGAAGGAGTACAGCATGTTGTAGTAGGGTCTTTTAGATGATAGGAAGGAGTAAAGCATGTTGTAGGAGGGAAGAAACACAGAGGCTGGAAAATCATTCCACAGCCGAGCTGTTGCACACAAGAACGAGTCGTAGAAGCGACCCTTTCTCTTATGACAAATTTCAAAATTTCAACTATCTACAAATGATGGACGCGTGTTGGCGTGTTTCCCGACTGTGCAACTGAGACCCTTGTGTGGTACTCGAAAAAAAAAAGAAAATAGATGCATGTTTTTCTGTTGCACCGATTCTTGACACTTCTGAAGTAATATATTCTAAAGCTCACATCATATCCATGTTCGTATGCGCCCCCCACGTTTTCATGAATTGTCTTATGGTTTGCATATTACCCTGTCACTCCATTTTCCCCTGATCTGCTCTACATATCAACACTATATGATAAACGACATTCCGTTTGCTTTTTCACTTTCACCAAAAGTAAATATCCTCTTCACTCTGAAAGACTTTATATTGAAAGGTTTTGACTAATATCGAATATTTCTAAAAGTCTAATATTCAAGAACCTACTTTAATTTAACTGTAGAATTGTATAAACCTCCATTCATATATTTTTTATTAAGAAAATGAGATATATTAAAAGCTAAAACCGAATATCAGAATATTTAAGAATTATTTCGAATGAATATTTATATCAAAAGTTTATAAACGTTCAAAGAGCAGATCTAGGACTCGATCTAATTATGTAATAATTCTGGTAGAGATCATCTTGGGTTTTTTTAGTAAGATTCTAGGGCAAACACCCGCGAGCTCCATAGAAAAGTTCAAAGCCTTCATCGGTAATTAAAAAATTCCCGATACCTTAAAAAAATGTTATCTTTTGATTATAAAGTTGTAATTCTAAGGTTAGGATCTAAAAGTTACCAAGTTTTCTAAAGACTTTTGGTAAAATGGGAAAAACTCAAAAGAAATAATAGTTAGGTACTTCGATTTATTTTTTTGTTAAACTCCATCATATACTAAGCGTCCTTAGAAGACATTTGTATGCATATCTTGTAATATTTTCTGAATATTTTCTAATTTTTTTGCACATGTGTTCTAAAAATTACAAGAGCTTGCTTAACCTTTCCCTTAGGGTACTAAAATAAAAACGCGCGTTCTGGTGTTGGGTAGTCAGTACACGATCAAAAATTGGCGATTTTAAATCGGAAAAATAAGAACATTCATAGCTAATCCCCTCAATTAATTATAATTGAAGTCAAAAATTATAATAATTGAGATTTATTTGCTGAACACATTAAAAAAACATCTGGCAACGCTCAGGGAATGGCCATAGATCGACTCTGGTTTCAAGCCCGAGAGCTACTGCCGACTAATAACATTGAGCTCCTCGCACTTCCACAGTGAAGTATGCAAAAGTGAGATGCGAATATAGTGTCGCGCTACCCACACACTCTTCACGTATCATCGAGAATCAAGGTCGAGGTACTCACAGCGCTCTTTATACGCGAATTTGTTTCCATCGGAAACAAATTCGCCGTGAACATCGTTCACGAAATACCTCCGATATACCCGAAAAATTCTGATTATTATTAATATAATTTTTTAAATCAATTCGTAAATACATTATGGAGAAATGCTTAAAATCTTAACCTTGTATTTATTATATTTATAGAGATATTGATGGTTATTAGAAGCAACGCGTAGAAGATACCCATCATAGGGAAGGAGGATTAAATAACACCTTTGACATTTACAATGAATGATTGGTATGCATTTAAAAGATGTATCAAATTTTACTGAATGCTAACTAAATACCAGCTTTTTCTAAGTAAATTACGAAATAAATGTAAGATATATTGCCTTATATTACCTTTAGAACAAATTCCAGGTATAGGTACATTTTTCGATTCTTGTTCCGGATTTTTTTTTTAAATCTGTTCTTAAAAAAACAATGATCAAATTGTAAATGGAAGAAACATTATATAAGGAGAAAAAAATTACGTAAAATGAAACGAAGAATTATATGACAAATTAAATACTTATTTGACGGAATATCCGGAGAAAGAACTGAAATAAAAGTATGTCAAGTTTAGTATAACGTTAGAATTATAAGATATATATATGTTATTCGCGAGAGTGGTAATGAAACTAAAGCTGTTTATTTGGAGCTTCAAGGCAACAATTTCAGTTCAACAGGAGAGCAATAAACTCAACCTTCTGCGATCCGTTAAAAAATATAACACTCTAGTTGTCAGGGGTGTAAATGATACCCCCATGAGAAATTAATCTGGTCAATTTAATGTTGTGTTTGTTAAAATAACCCCATTTGGAAACCTTGTATATATTCATTAATCGAGTTATAAAGATTTTATATTGAAGCAATTAAAATCATGAAAAATATCTTTCCAAAAAAGGTGAATAAAATGGTATACATTATAAGTGTCAAAATCAAATTACCTCTACGGCCTTCTTACCTGGCAATGTGTATTCTTGTCTGGCGTGCATGCCTTTTTGCCTTTTATATACGACAGGCTACGAATATTGCTTAGTCATAAGTCCTGAATTGACAGGTAAAATTCTTATTCTTATTAGGTACATGTATTGTAATTGTACTTTTATATTAATTCGCCTTCCAAATATTGGTGAAAATAGAAAAATTGGAAAAAATACGTATTATAAGAAAAAACGTTGAAAATTTTTTAACGAAAAAGAGGTACACAGACATGGAACAAGTAATGCGAAATGCTTGAGAATATCCATAAGGAAAAATATGATTGGAAAAAACTGGACGTTTCATCTTCATTACATAAATCGGTTTATAAAATATATGAGTAGATTTAATAAAATTCTTATTGAAATTCCGTTCGTCTGTTTTTTCATCGTGTTCAAAGAGTTAATATATTATGTCATAAAGCCAATAAGTGAATTCATAGCAACGTATTCCAAACCGGGGAAAATTACTGGAAATTGTGACTAGGCTAAGCTACCATAATGTTTTAAATTCTGACCAAATACAGAAAAAAACCCTTTTGTAATTTTGAGGGTTTTTGTCCAGTACAAACGGTACTGGGCATTGACGACAATAAGAAAAAACGCCAACCCCGTTAACATTGACGATTGTCAACCGTTAAATATAACTCGTTGGAAATAATACCGATGTTGACGAGAATAATAACAAAATAAAAATAACAGTCCAAACAATTTTAGGGATTTCTTACGTTAGGGAGTTTCAACTGTTGGGACGTTGGGAGTGTTATTTAACGAAAACGGCTATATTTTCAACGTAAATTTTGACGTTAAGCGCTACGTATCGGCCATTTCTAAAATAAAGTATAAGAGTGGTGGTGCGTAACCAAAAGACCATTACAAATTGCGGATAATATTGTTCACGGAGTATGAACTGTCATACTTTTTTTTGCGCCAAGAATGTTAAAACAATACATAGTTGACTGCGTTGCTTTGTGTTGAATAATATTCGTACGAACTCGTTTAGAAAAATTATCGTCAACAACGTTGGGCGTTGACGGCATCTAGCCGTTATTTCCAACGGCTAGTTATATTTTGATACAGTGCCGCAAACGCCTCGTGTACCCTGGACGGTTGAAGCAGAGTTGAAATTATTCCGAACAACCCCAGGATACGCAAAGTAAGAGCCCTTCTATTGGCTTTATTAACATACTAAACATTTAGCGACCGTGTTACGGCGGATTGTATTAGCATTAGCATTGAATGAGAAAGGCATTCCCGGAGGCTTTTAAGGACGTATTTTCGTTGAATTGTAAAAACAATGTTTTAATTAACTAACGCAAAGAGCTTAAAGTACGACGATATTGCGCCAACTAACTAACTAATTAACATGAACGTAAAATTAATACTACGTTCTCTGATTACAATAACAATAATAATTGAATAATTTGTATTAAGCCGTTTTTGTAAAAAAAAAATAACCTCAATGGCGCTGTACAAATATTGCTTCCTAGTCTCTATCTAATTATATACAAACAGATACAGAAATCATATTTACCTGACAGGTCACATCAGATAAACACAGTTTTATTATAATATTTAAGTTTGTAGAAGATACGATTTGCACAGTTGCTATGTTATATTATTTGATATCCTCAGGATAATTGAGTAAATTTATATGAGAAAAAAATAAATCGCAAGGTTAGTTATAATTCTCTACCCCAGCTGTGGGCTACATTATTTTTTATATTGTTAGATTCAAAATGCTTTTTAGATAGTCATTGGATTTTACGTTTATTTAACTACATATTTTAGATAGTCATTGGATTTTACGTTTATTTAACTACATATTTTAGATAGTCATTGGATTTTACGTTTATTTAACTACATATTTTAGATAGTCATTGGATTTTACGTTTATTTAACTACATATTTTTAATTGTTTCTTGGAAACTGGATTATTTATTTTCATTATGTTCTTTTTCTTTTCAATTTCACTTCCAAAATTTTGTTTTTTTTTCTCTCTTTCTGTTCTCATTTCATTTATAATTTTTTGTATACTTATATAACGGAAACTTCACTAGTTAAGCGACAAAGCAATAAGTTAATCTATAAAAATGTGTTGTATTATAACTGCATGTTTTCCCAAATAAAAAATAACAACATTTCATTGGTTATGACAGTAAACAGAATTTACTGTTATTTTCACACATACGTACAAGATTTTATTGGGCGTTTTAAAATCACACACAAGTACGATGCTTATGTTTTGAAAGTAGGTTTTATAAAAATGTACATGTATTGTGCTATTGGTGTAATAAAAAATGATAACATAAAATAAGGTATTGAACAGTATAATACATTGTTGGTACCAGCAACAGGTGAAAAATTGAGTTGAATTTTAATAGTCTAATATTAAAATTTAAACAAAAGAGAACAAGCTAGAATTCTGCCTAAAGAAAATACTATAGATGACTGTTAAGACTTATGAGAAAAATGTATCTATTTCACTGTTTTTTATCCAAGATTTAATATATTTTTATTAAGAGTTAATGTTTTAACATAACACGGTCTCTTCAAATGTTATGAAAAGTGAATTATACATTTTGGTGCAATAAAATTAATTTACCTTTGGGCCAACAGTGTGATGTTATGACAGATTAGGTATGGTTAAATAAAAATATATTACGATATTAAAATAGTATTTAAAACGACACTTGAAAGGGAATTGACTCCACGTTTTGCGAGAGATAATAGTGAACCAGTATTTTCCCAAAAATAAACAAATTATGTCCCAACGGCTTTAACCGTCTGGAGCCAGTGAGATTATGGCATCCCCAATTGGGGTGTGTTGTGAGGCTGAAAGGGGGGGGGGGAAATATAGGGTAGAAGAATATGAGGAAGACGGGGGAAGTACCTGGATATTCAAATCTGGTCACCAAACATGGCTAAAACCATTTCAAACAATGTTTCGAATCCCAATAGTGGTCTTTCACAAGGGTGATACTGAGAATATCTACCACTCTAAAACATGCCGCAAGCATACTACACACGTATTATTTTATTTGAATTAAATATGAAAGAAGACTTTTTTTTCAATCATTCAGATAATATTATCAAATTCCTAATGAAACATAAAACAGAAAAGGCACAGAAAAGAAAAGCTAACGGTCGCATCTGGGACTCGAACCCAGAATCTCTCGGTCTATCCGGGACAAGTGCTCTATCAAACTGAGCTAAGGCCACCTATTAGCTTTCCGTCATGTTTATTCATATCATACTTCAATTTGAGAATTGTTAATATCGTCTTCAATTATTTCCCATATATATGTTTGATAGCTATCTTTGTATATATGACTACAAGATTCAACCCGAATTTATTTTCAATCTAGATGTTGTGTATCAGACGCATATTCATTCCAAATTTAAAGATGTTAATAAGATGAGATGAAACAATTAACCAGCCGTGATAAGAAGTCTTATCACTGTGCACATGTGGAATTCGCATTGGTTTAACCAATTCATTTGCTTTATGGTTTTGTTTTCATATTTTTATAGGTCTGTTATATTCCCAGCCCTTGCTATAAATCAAGCGCCATTAACGTCAACCCTTCATAATGTTATAATCCCTGCCATTGGCTTAAATCAAGCGTAAATTCTTTGTGCATTTCGGCGTTTTCAAATAAATGCATTATTTTAGAAAACCAATTAAGTAAACTCATTATCGATTTGTTACGCAAGCCATTGAGCTTAACTCTATGAAATTTCCCACAATCCGGGATACTAGAATACTATATAAACGGGAACAAGCCGTTCCTCTCAGTTCACATTTTAACATCTCGAAGTACAGTCTCCACGCTGTCCTTCTTCACTATTGTCATTGTCTATTTTATATTGTACTTATAAGTTAATTAATCAAATGTTATAAGTCTTCTATAAATAAATATATATCGTATAAAATATATAAGTTGTTATTCTACGGAACTTCCACCTTCTACTACTACTACCTCAACACATAACTATCTACAACCATCTGCAGATCTTCAATACATTACATCTGCAGATATATTCAGACACACACTACTACCCATACGAAGAGATCTTGATCATTACTCGCCGCGCAAGAGTTGAATAATTATTTACTGCGTCCTCAACCGAGGGTCGTAGCAAATTGGTGTCAGAAGCGGGATAGCAGATTGATTACATTCTTCATCAAAAAGGAACTTCTGTGACGACGGAAGACTCCATCTTCATCAGGACAACGACGACAAGTCTGGCGGATATTCTCCTCGGAGAAATCTTTCCTCGGAAAGCAGGGACGGCTCAACCTGAAGTCAACCTCACAACATCGACGTAACCTGGAGAAGAGAAGAAACCGGCAACAACGTAGATCGCGGGAAGCCTCGAGCGACAAACAACATCTACGGTGAACTTCAGTTCTTCAAGCAGCCAAGGATCCAATCGTGTCAACTCCGACGACGAACATCAAGAACTTCACTTCACTTCACTGCAGTATGAATTGGCAACTCGTCCTTCTTCTACTGTGAGTACATAAAAATTTTTGTCCAATAGAATTTTATCCTATTCTTTCCCAATCCTTTCAACTTTGACAATTAGTGTATTTTCTTCACACTATATACACCGTGAACCGTGTATTAGTGAATATCTAAATTTCTAAATTTATTTACTTTTAAAGTAAATACTCTTATTCTTTTACAACGCGTAATAATAAATTTAACAATTTCAAATATTACATTTTATTAAAATTCATTCAATAAATCCTCGTAAAATTAAAATTCATTCAATTAATTCGCGTAAAGTTAAAAATTCATTTAATAAATTCGCGTAAAATTAAAAATTAATTCAATTAATTCGCGTAAAGTTAAAAAATTCATTAAATTAATTCTCGTAAAATTAAATTTCATTTTCTTTAATAAAAAAAATACTAAAAATCATTTCAAAATGAATGACACACCAACTACTTCTTCCTCGTACGAAACAATTTTACCTATTTTATTTAAATTTATTAAACCTTACGATGGAAATAGAGATAAACTCTGTGCATTTTTAACTAATTGTGATAGAGCTGTGGCGTTAGCTGCACCTAATCAACAATACCTTACTTTTATTCATTTTAACTTCATTGGAAGGCCAACCATGTTACCAATAGTTGGTCTGATGTAAAAGATCTCTTGAAAAGATCATTTGGTGAGCGTAAATATTACGCACACTTATTACTTGAGTTACAAAATTGTAAACAATTTCATAATGAAAGTGTATCTCAATATATTTTACGAATTGAAAATTGCATAAAAAAACCTTCTAGTATCAATTAACCAAAATAATAAAGATCCTTCAGAAATGTTAGGCAGAACAGCCAGCATACAAGAACTTGGTATGCAAACATTTATGTACGGAACAAACCCGTCTATCGCAACGATATTGCGATCGCGTAATCCGAAAGACCTTAACGAAGCTTTCACAATTTCCTTAGAAGAAGAAAGAATAAATAAACTCTTGAATTCTTCTAAAAACAGTCATAATAATATAAACACATGTACGATATGTGGAAAATCGGGACATAATAATTATAACTGTTTTAAAAATAAAAATCATAATAATAACTCTAACTTCGATAAACGAAAAGTTATGTTCGTAAAAAATAATAATAATAATTTTAACAAATCTTATAACCCAAATTCGGGACCAAGTTATAATAATAACTATAATAAAACATTTAGTCCAAATTCGGGACAAAATTATAATAATAAAATGTGCAGGTATTGTAAAAAACCTGGTCACTTAATAGAGGATTGCAGAATATTAAAATTAAAAAATGAAAATCCAAATCCTAACATCTCTGCAACTCCCAATTCGTCTTCCCTACCAAGGAAAAATGATTCTAAAATAAATCATTTAAACTCCAGATCTGCAGTAGATTCGCGAGCCGATCTATTGTAAGTCACGAGCTAGGCTCAGGAGTATTCAAACGTTCCATATTAACATCTAATAAAATTAAAAATGAAAAAATTAATAAAATTATTAATTATTCGCCATCTCAATCTGATACGTTGCGTCATGTGATTTTTCAAATACCTTCAAATGGTACTATTATTAAAAGACATTTTCTTGTCGACACAGGAGCAGCCGTATCCCTCATCAAGACTCACTGTCTTGGCGAAGGTACTTCCGTAAATTCGGGCAAAATTATAGAGATAAATGGCATAAGTAGATCGAAAACTTCGATTGAATCTAATGGAATTGTTCTAATTAAATTAAGTTTCTGTTATGAAACTATTATTCATGAATTCCACGTGATGGATAGTGAATTTTTAAACCTTGGATACGATGGAATTTTGGGGAACGACTTTTTGAAAGCAAAAATGCTAAAATCGACTATAAAAATAATGTACTACGAATAAATGATTCTAGTATAAAATTACATATTTCTGATCCTAATGAGCATTTGACTCCTATATATACTTTATCTCCTAGATCAGAAACTCTTATAAAGGTTGATATTTTAAACCCTGAAATTAAAGAAGGGATAATTGATGTAAAAATACCTATCGAAGGTGTATATTTAGCCAATGCTATAACTGAAGTAAATGCGAATAATAAATCGTATTGTACTATATTAAATTCAACAGACGAATATGTTGATATAAATTATATGAAAATCTATTTAGATCCTATTCCAGAAAATGTTTACCATTTTAATCAAAATTCTAATGATGATGGTAAAAAACGTAAAAAATTAATTCGCGATCAAATTTGTATCGATCATCTAAACTCGGAAGAAATAAACTCTTTATTAGATATTTGTGACGATTATAATTCAATATTTTATCTCGAAGGCGACAAACTTACGGCAACCGATGCTATTAAACATCGAATAGTAACAAATACTGAAAGTCCAGTTCATTCAAAAAATTATAGATACCCTGAAATACATAAAGAAGAAGTTAACAAACAAATAGACAAAATGTTACAAGACGGTATTATCCAACCTAGTGTTTCACCATGGTCAGCTCCTATATGGGTTGTACCAAAGAAAAATGATTCCTCAGGAAAACCTAAATGGAGAATAGTCGTAGACTATCGCAAGCTCAATGATGTATCTGCGGGCGACGCTTTTCCTTTACCTCACATTGTCGATATTTTAGATCAATTAGGTCATTGTCGATATTTCACAACACTAGATCTTGTAAGTGGATTTCATCAAATTCCTATGCATGAAGATGATATTCCAAAAACTGCTTTTTCAACTCCCAATGGACATTATGAATATACCCGAATGCCTTTTGGCCTGAAGACGGCTCCAGCGACTTTTCAAAGACTGATGAATAACGCATTAATTGGATTACAAGGATTATATTGTTTCGTTTATTTAGACGACATCGTCATATATGCAAATTCTATAGAAGATCACGCGAAAAACTTACAGCTATATTTCAAAGACTTGCTGACAATAACTTAAAAATTCAACCAGATAAGTGCCATTTCATGAGAAAAGAAGTTACTTATCTAGGTCATTTAATTTCTAACGAAGGTGTTACTCCTAATCCAGATAAAATCAAAGCAGTCTCTGAATTTCCTATTCCCAGGAATCCTAAAGAAATTAAATCATTCTTAGGTTTAGCTGGTTATTACCGAAGATTCATTGAAAACTTCAGTAAAATTACAAAACCCTTAACTAGTCTGTTAAAGAAAGACGTAAAATATAATTGGAAAACCGAACAGCAAAATGCTTTCGATACTTTAAAGGAAAAATTAACTTCCTATCCTATCTTACAATACCCTGATTTCACGAAAGAATTCGTTCTAACTACTGACGCCTCAAATTATGCAATAGGTGCAATTTTGAGCCAAGGAAAAATTGGAGAAGATTTACCAATATCTTATGCGTCCAGAACTTTAAATAATGCAGAAGGTAATTACAGTACCTCTGAAAAAGAACTTTTAGCCATTGTTTGGGCTGTTGGACACTTCCGTCCATATATTTTTGGAAGAAAATTTAAAATTTATACTGATCATAGACCACTAAAATGGTTAATGAATGTTACCAATCCCAGTAGCAAACTGTTACGCTGGCGATTAAAATTAGAAGAATACGAATACGAAATTGAATACAAACCAGGTAGAATTAATTCTAATGCCGATTGTTTGTCTCGTATTCCTATAAATATGATAACCGAAGAGGAAAATTCACCCTCTCCAGATATTAACGAACTCTTAAATGAACCATGTTTCGACGAAATAAATGTCGATGATTTAGAAACTTGTCTAAATAATTTATCAACGCATAACTTAGAAATACAAAATAATTTTGATGATAGTACATCACCTCTAGAAGATAATAATACTAATAACGACACT
This sequence comes from Halesus radiatus, assembly GCA_022606495.2. Classification (NCBI taxonomy): domain Eukaryota; kingdom Metazoa; phylum Arthropoda; class Insecta; order Trichoptera; family Limnephilidae; genus Halesus; species Halesus radiatus. Next base: position 13,374 of record JAHDVE020007122.1, read on the forward strand.
TACGAAAATTATTTAAGATTTTATTCAAATAATAATGAACCAAATATATTTAGTTTTAATGAACTCGATTTATTCTTTATTAATAATATGTCTAAAAATTTGGCATATCCAACTTCAACTGATCTAGATGATCAAAACCCTTTCTGTGCTGAAATATTATTAAACTGTTCAGACACTGATGAACTTTTAGAATCACCAAAAACTTTATATAGTATACATGAATCCAAATCTTTAGATAATAAAAAATCTTACTTTCATTGCTTTACTAAAACTCATTATTTCGACAAAGCAACTCCTAAAGATATTTTCTTAACACTAAAAAACTTGAGGTCTAAACTCATTGAAAAACATGTAACTGAAATTACGTTACCAAACTTTGTAAACCCTTTTGATTCTATTCCTTTTATAAAAATTAAAGAAATCATCCAATATCTTTTAGAAATTTAAAAATTAAAATCAACATTCACCACAATAAAATTATAAACCCTTCAATTTCACAAATTCCCGTAATTTTAAAGGAATGTCACGATAGCCCTATGGCCGGACATCCAGGTTTCTTCAGAACCTATAGTCGGATCAAAGAAAGATACCGATGGGAAAAAATGAAAGATGATATAGAAAATTATGTTAAAAATTGTATCCACTGTCAGAAAAATAAAACTGATAGACGAGCATACAAAGCTCCAATGGAAATAACGACGACTTCTACAGAAGCTTTCGAAAGAATCGCGGTCGACATAGTCGGACCACTTAGCGAAACTGCTTCATCTAATAAGTACATCGTCACCTTTCAAGACGACCTTACTAAATTCTCTCAAGCCTATGCGGTTAGCTCTACAGAAACAGAAACTGTTGCTGATTGTTTAGTTAAATTCTTTTCTCACTACGGAATACCTAAATCAATCCTCACGGATCAAGGTGTTCAATTCACAAGTCATTTAATGAAACATCTTACAAAACTATTTAAAATAAAACATTTGAAAACAACTGTGTATCACCCACAAACAAATGGAGCATTGGAACGCTCTCATTCTACTTTAAAAGATTACCTTACACATTATATAGATAGCGACCAAACAAATTGGGACGACTATATTCCTTTAGCTATGTTTTCATATAATACAAGTACACACTGTACAACTAAATTTACTCCATATGAACTTGTCTTTGGACATAAACCTATCTTGCCAAGCTCTTTGGAAAACCCAGATTCAAATCCAACATATGAAAGTTACCTTAATCAACTAAAATATAAATTCGCTATTACTAGATCACTTGCCCGTGAAAGAATCGGACATGCTAAAGAAACTTCAAAAAAATATTACGATAGAAACGTATCAAATAATACTTATAAAATTAATGACTTAGTTTTAATTAAAAATACTAATAAACCTAAATCTTTAAGTAAAAAACTTACTCCTAATTGGAAAGGACCGTACAAGATTGTACAGGTTCATGATAATCAAAATGTTACTATTAAATTGGAAAATAATTCACTAAAAAGAGTCCATGTAAACAGAATTAAGCCATATCGAGCTTTTTCTCCTGTTCCAGGTCCTTCAAGACAATTTTAACTTTTTCACAAGACGTCCAACCAATAACCACTGGAAACGGACTCTTCTTTGATCAAATTGGAAAACTGAAAGTATATAATGACGATTGGAAAGTTATTACTTACCTTAATATCAGTACCTTCCCTAGACAATTGCAAATTTTAGATGATAATTATGCTTTAACTAAAAGCACATGTTCAAAATACTTATCATACGTACCTAACGACAATTGCAAAGATCTTTTAAAACCAGTTTTAACATTATAAAGAAATGTAAAGTTAAACACGAATCAATAACACACCTTGTCTCCAACCAACGCGCAAAACGCGGTTTAATCGATGGTGTTGGAAAAATATTCAAAGCTGTTTTCGGAACTCTAGATTCCGAAGATGCCCAATATTATGATGATGCGATTGAACGCGTCATGTCAGATGATAAAGAAATTTATAATCTCATGAAAGATCAATTACAAGTCACAAAATCAACTCTTACAAATTTCAATATTACCCTTGCTAAACTTAACTATGACGAATATACTATGAATAAAAATATTATAAAATAAATAATTACTTCAAGGAAGATCACGATAAAATGAACATGCAAGAAATTAAAAACATTCTTACTTCACAAACAAACTCTCTATTCGAAACAACGGAATACTTTTATGAACAAATTGATTCTTTAATCAATGCTATTTTATTTTATAAACAAGGAATTTTACATCCAGATATAATTACTCCTCAACAACTCTATTTCGAACTTAGCTCTAATATTAAAAATTTACCAAGCGGAAAAGAATTCCCTTTATCTTTAAAACTTGAAAATATTCATTCTTTAATCGATGTATCAGATTTAATTGCATATTATATTGATGGTAAACTTATCTTCATAACGAAGTTACCTTTAGTCACATCGCAAGAATATAACCTTTTTCATGTAGTACCTCTACCTGTTCCAAACATTGACATCCCAAATACCTTTTCCTTAATTATTCCTAAGCATAAATACTTAGCTATTACAAAGGACAAATCTTTTTATGTGTATCTTGATAATTTTAAGAATAATTGTAAAACTATTACTAAGGAAAATTTTATATGTAAGGATCTAGATGTGTTATCCACTTTCTCCGATCCAATATGCGAGACGATTTTATTGTCTGCTTATGTTAATGAAATACCAAATGAATGTTTCAGTAGAATCATTAAAGGCAACATACTTTTATGGCAGCCTATTAGAAATAATAAATGGATTTTTACTTATTCTCATCCTTCTAAAATAACTATCGATTGCAAAGATAGAAACAATATCTTTGATATTAAACTATTCCAAACTGGAATATTAACTTTAAATTCAAGTTGTAGAGCCTATGCAGGACTCACACAATTGATTACTAAAAGTAATATCATTACTGAATATGTTAACCCTGTTTCAACTTTAAATATTGTTGATGACAATTGTTGCAATATGAAAAAATATAATGAAACTCTTAATGAACTTGATCCCATAAATTTAATAAACTTGCAACATGATGACCTAAATTTGGCATCACATAAAATCGATCAATTTAACGATGAATTAAAATCATATAATTCAAAACCTCTTATAGTTAAAC